>JAPYZE010004841.1:0-21483 GCA_030522805.1 Leptomastidea abnormis | reverse complement strand
ATAGCTGATTATGATATTCGCGAGAAGTGTTTCACTCTCTCTTTTTCGCTCGTTTGCTTGCTTGCTTGCTCTCGGACATTTGAGATTTCTTTTTTAGAGATCGTTTCTGGACCTTTGATGCAAGCATGAACTTTTGTGTGTATGAGTCGTATATTGTAACTTTTCGTTTTTGATGATCTGGCTATGCACTTTTTTTTTCTTCTTCTTTTTTACTTGTTATGTTGGTGGATAGAGAGAAGGGGGATTGACGAAGATGAGATGAAGACTTTATGATTCTCAACTTTGTATATGTCTGGCAAAGTTTGATTTTTTGTAACGCGAGAGGGAAAGAAATGCTTGATTTTAATTCAAATATTATTTTTTTGATTATTCGTTTAAATACCATGTGTAGTTTCAGTAAAGCTTTTAATTAAGCTTTTTTGACTTTTGAAACTATATTACGTCAGAAAAAAAAGGTATCATCATTTTATACTCGTCAGTCATTATCATGTTACGTTCTATTCTACTTCAAACTATTTCAAACAAGTTTAAATAATCATTATAACATTTGACAAATAGTACAAAAATTTATATTCAGTAAAAAAAAAATAAGATATATATATCTTAAGAGAAAATGTAATAAGAAAATAATTGAAAGACCAGCTATAACAAATTGCTTAGAAAATAAATAAATAAATATATATTCAACGAGCATTTATATAGTCGCAGCAGTGATACGATTATTACCTTAGCACATATATAGGCAAAAAGCAAACACATAATATAGCCGCTAAAAAAGGCAAAACCCCGACTTATGTACATATACACATACATACATACATATACCTATGTATTCAATGTATTAACAATAACCGTCTCGCGATGTATATAAGGACTCTTTTTGTCTACTCTCTCTCTCTCTCTCCCCATTTCTCTCTCTTCACAACCCACTCGCTGGGTATAGAGCTTTATGCGCTTCTAAATAACATTTCATACATTACAAACGCGTTTTGTTATTATCCCTCTCTTGCATACACACTCACATACATACATACTCACAAAATAAGAAGAAACAAGCAACTCGCGCTTTACTTGAGAGAGAGTATAGAGCTCGCGTACTCGGCAGTTAAATAGCTCGGTCCGCTGCTGCTGCTGCATGCCGCGGCATCATCTTGCTGCTTCAAATTCATAGTCTCTATTGCACTATGGAAGGGGGGGATGGTGTGCATGTGAGATGGTGAGGTTCACGACGGGCTGCGGATCCCCGTATGTGTATATATAGCTCGCGCGTGTAAGACACGCCGCCGCCGCCGCGAAAGAGATACTGCCTATATATATATATGCATGTATGAGCGAGCAAAAGTCAAGATGGGGGTGGTTAAAAAGGGGTGTGAGGGGGGAGGGAAGAAGAGATGATGCTCTCTCTCTCTCTCTCTCTCTCTCTCTCTCTCTCTCTCTCTCTTACTCGCGCCTTTTTTCTCGCTATGGGGGCGAGTATAGAGCGCTATATACCTATGTATGTAAGTGCAAAAGAGAGAAAGAGAAAGAGAGAGAAAGAGTGGCTGTTCGAGAGCGCCGTTTACGACATTATAAATCACAGCCCGACGCGTTTAATCGCCAAATAAAGAAAAAGAGAGAGAAAAAGAGATGCTTTGAGTACAGACGCCCTCCTCACTATGACGCGCGCGAGCTCATTCGCGGCGGTCCTCTTGCTGCTGCTGATTCTCATATCCATCCGCCACCGACGCCCCATCGCCTTCCTATATACTATATACTATAATATAAAACTGATGATTCTTTTGCTGACATATATAGGTAGGAGGATGCTCTTGCCTTTTGCTTCTGCTCCTGATAAAAAGCAACCGCTTTAGTGTTATGTATATATGGATGTATATCGGTGTATGTGTGTACTATATGGTGGTGATGGTTTATGTTTGGACTCGGTGAGCGCATGATGGGTAAAGGAAAGAAATTTATCATTTGACTATCGGTACGTATATACGATGGTCGATGAGTGGCGGGAATAGAGAGAGAACGGTTTCTATACATGTATAAGTATAAAACATTGCGCCAAAGCCACCGACTGCGTTAAATCGATATATTTATATATATATGGTTTGAGTTGTGTTGTCGATATATATAAATGCGCTTCCGTTGTCGTCGTTGGTCTTTCTTGAATTTGCGAGCTGCGAGTAATGGTTTCTCTATCTCTCTTGCGTTAAATTGAATTATTGCCTGTATGTGAGATATTTTGAGTGGATATTGTAAATTGTAAAATATAGTCTGGTATTTTAGTGTGGTTAATGGCTAGTTTGGTGATTTTGATATGTTGAAGATTTAGTATATTTTATTTTGTGAAATGAAAATTAGAATTTGAAAATTAAGAACTACAAAATCGAACTGTTTTTTAATGGAATTCAATATTGTAAGGTGTTTTTTGCAAAAGTAAATTAAATCTAAATGTAAATAACGTGGTCAAATCATCGTTCGTTGTACAATTAAAACCAATTTTTTTTATGAATATTAAGCTTCAATTTCTTGTTGATGATAAATGTTTTCATTACATCATTGCCAATTCAAGCAAAAAAAAAAAAAAAAATTTATTCAAATTAAAATTGACGTAAAAAAGAAGGAAAAAAACTAAAACAAAAACAAAAAAATCAATTGTGCGTGAAATATATTGAAATGGCAATTAGGTCGAGTGTTGGTAAAGCATAAGCAATAACGCAAAAACCAACATTAGATTAGTAGTAGTAGTAGTAGTCGCGGCGCGGGATTAAAATTTCAAATAAACTAGCCAAAGTGTTAATTACTCACTTAGAAGTTAGTTAGTAATCGTATCACCATAAGCAATTTGAGCAATGAGTCAAGTCTTGTGCAGAGAGCAACAACAACAAGCGCAAAGGCGTCGTTATTCACATAACTGAATACTAATGGCAATAATCTACTCGCACATACTTACACATACGCACATACATATAACCATACGTTGCAATTTTCCCATCAGACGCACGCGAATCCACATAGAGAAAAAGAGAGAAAAAGAGAGAGAAACTGCGAGCAGAAAACACAATAGCATTAATAATTTAACGATATTCTGCGCATGGCTTGTACAATTTTACGCTCAAGAGAGAGAAAAAGAGAGTGAGAGAGAGAGAGAGAGAGAGAGAGAGAGAGCTATGTATGTATATTAAGTCGAAAACTCTATATACCAGATCTGTAACAATGGGATAATACGAAATCGACGCGTGATATAATGGGAGTGCAGAGGACGGAAAATTGGAGAAGAGAAAAAGATAGAATAACAATAACAACAACAACGCGACGAGGGAAGAAAAAAAGGGAAAAGAAAACCGAAGAATCTGGTATATAACACCCACGAGAATATTAAATTGGAAGTAGAGGAAAGAGAGAAGAGAGAGTAATTTTTAAAGATAAAAAAGCGAAATCACCCACGCTTAGGTCGGAAGGTCCGACATGTGGATAAAAGTGATGGGAGGAGGGGGAGGAAGATGATCGCAAGCGGTCATGGTCTTGAGAGTCAGTACTGCAGGTGAGAGAGAAGGAGACTATCACACGACGTATACTCATACATTTTCACACACACGCACACATAAAATCTGCACTCATGTTTAGCAAGCATTGCTATGGTTCTACTCCAACCTGTGCTCCACTTAAGCGTCAAGTCGTAAACGGCGTCGCACATATAGTAGATATAAGAGTTTAAGAGAACCCATATCGAAAAGAGCATAAAAGAAGAAACAAAAGAAAAAGAATAAAAGAAAAGGGGGAAGGAAGAGACATTAAACGCTAGCACACGCGAAACTGATCGTTTTTTCTTACTCTACATCTACCAGCCCCCTAAGTCAGAACGTGTTTTAAAGCTGCGTACAAAAAGACATCGCACGTTTCTCTCTCTCTCTCTCTCTCTCTCTCTCTATATATATATATATATATATATATATTATATAGGTACGGGGAGAGATAAAAAAAAGGTGAAGTGGAGAGAGAGAGAGAGAGTAAGAGATAGAGATAGAAAAGAGGATCATAAGGAATAGAGTGAGTGAGTGAGTGAGCATATAGGTGAGCTTAGGGTAGGTATATATAAGAGGCGAAAAAACGATGGTGTTCCAAGTCTCCCAAGAGTTGTTGCTTTTCTCTCTCTCTCCCTTCCTCCATATATGTCTGCCGCGTCATTCCGTTAAAAATCGGATCGGTCACGGCTCGAGTGTGTGCAACTCAAGAAGAAAAAGAAGAAGGAGAAAAATAAGAAGAAGAGTCTGCACCGCGCAGCGAATAAAATAATCGAGCGCGAACGCATCATCGTCCGTCCATCCATCCGTCCATCCGACCCGCATGAAGATACCCCATATACGCTTCTTCTTCTTCTTCTTCCCGGTGTCTCTACTACTCTACCTCTCTTGATGTGCATATATGTATAAATATACCTATATACATATCGCATGGTTGCGCGTGCACAACACGCAGGTATATATATGTATATATGTAGGTGAAACAGAATACAAAAGCAGACGAATGAGAGAGAGAGAGAGAGGCCCTTGAGAATGAAAAAAAAAGTGAGAGAAAGAGGACGGAAAGTTAAACTGTCGCGATAAATGATGCCGCGCGGAAGGTTATTAATTGTTTCTCGGCTCCTGTGGCGTGCATTGTGGCCTAAGAAGCTAAAGCTCTCTCTCTCACTCTCTCCTGAAAAAAAAAAAAACATTAACCCAAGGGACTGCTTCTGATGCTCTCCTTTAGCCAGCTGAAGAGATGATACATACATACAAAGTGTATATGAGAAAAAAAAAGAATAAGAGAGAGAGAGAGAGAGAGAGAGAGAGAATGAGAGCAATCCAAAGACGCGAGAAGACAGACCAAGTGAGAGACGTCATTTTTCAAGGCCGCCGCGTCATTCATCTTGGCGATCGTTAAAAACGCATCTTCGAATGGCAGTAGGAGCAGCAGCAGCAGGATCAACAAGTAACAGTATAACAACAGTGAGAGAGAGCCCACCCGCCGGGCGAACTGTAGCGCTCCACGTGTGTCTCTCTCTAACATACACACACACACGTACACATATTTTATTCTGGAACGCGTTTTTAGGCAACTGCTACATAAGCTTGTGAGGGGTGAAAAAGAAGAGATCCCGGGCTTCGTTATATTCGAATTGTTTTCTCTCTTTTTTTTTTCGCTCTTGATACGCATCTTTTTTACGATTTACGAGGGCGCGAACCTCCTGCCAAGTTTTCTTTTCTTGCTATTGCTTTTTTAAGATCCTTTTTGATTTTTGATTAATTAGGTCTATCACTCTGATCCTGATTTACTTACAAAATATATGTGGGGAATTGGTATTTGAGATGATCGACAGACTTTATATTATATTTTTGTGATTATGATTTTTTATTGTGTATTTTTTGTTGTAAAAAAGTTTGATTATTTTTTGAGGAATTATTGATATTAATAATATTTATACAGATTAATTATATTAATTTTAGTGTATGTGTGGTTAATTTATATTTAGAGTTTTGAGATGTTAATTATAAGGTGGTCGTTTTTCATTAACCGGCATTTATTATAATAACACTCAAGCAAGATTACTATTTTAATTTTCAAGGATGTACACGTTGAGAAGATATATAAAGTTTTTGCACAAATACTGATTTATTTTTATTAATCCGATATAATATAGTACACACATACGATATAACTATGGTAGCGATTGAGTTATCTTAATATTTATTTCAAAAGTAACATTGACTTTTAACTTTTTAAACTTATTTATTTCTTTTGCTCCTATATCTCTTTTTCTCTCTCTCTATCTTTCTTTCGTTTCGTTCTCTGACATTTCAATTTAAATTGCTAATATCATATCCTGAAAAATCCCCAAATTTTATACAGTCAAAACTAACCAGTTTAAAATACACACACACGCTAAATTGATTTCACAAATCGATTCTGTCTCCTATTCCTTCCAAAAAAAAATTGAAAATAAATGCGATTACGTGAAAATGACAAAAGACAACAAGACTAATGAACAAAAACTAACATTTTACATATATATCAGGTTGCATAAGTAAGATATACATATATACATTTACCGGTCGATTTTTTAAAATATCATTATACCTAGATACACATATACGTGTATATATATGAGTATGCGTAAAACATAACACGCATATAGTCGTAAAGTAAATCTTACATTTTTTTTCTCTTACAACTTGGCAAACATCGATGATTCAGTATACACACTTGAAAATTTTTTTTTTTTATTTTTTTGAATATATTATTTTTCGTTTTCTCATAGCCCATGGTAAATACCACTTGGTATACTCGGAATCCCGGAACAATATTTAACCTTTGAAATACATTGCATTGAAAAAGAAGAAAAAGAAAAGAAAAGAAAATTTTCCAAGCATTTGAACTCATTCAGAATGATTTTATTCGATCTATATCTCAAAATAAATTGTTCGTCACACATAACTTATGATTTTAAAGTTTTAACTATATTGACAGATGATTCCACGTAAAAATAACAATCACAACCAAAAAAGTCAATTTCAAATTTTGACTGTTACCACCAAAGTATCATATTTTAATTGTAGACAGATATAAATAAAAATTCATTGAATAATTTAATTGTCCGATAACAAATAAGAAAAACTATAAAAATGCAATACACTTTCTTTAACATTAAGAAACAATGTATAAACACATTCACAAATGAAAATCATCATCATACCAACTGCTACAAATCACAACGCATATATATCGAGGCCATAGTACAGGTGTATATTAAACTGCACCTGCAGTAGCACTCGCGGAAAAGCTCATCATCACGTTTATAATAGTTTTAATTTAAGATTCAGCAACGCGCGCATCCTTGCTCGCGCACAACACATGCACGTGTGTGTGTGTGTCAGTCAGCGAGTACATTAACAGATATTCATTCCCGCGTCCTTGGCTTGAAACCAGTGACACCCACGCGGTCGCGGTGGCGGCGCTAAACTCGTGTATGCAGCGATTACTCCTTCTCTCTTCCTCCTCCTCTTTACATTGTCACAAATCCGTTCGATCACTTCTTCCCCTCCCTCCCCCCATCCCTATTGAACTAACTAAATCTCAATATCGTTAATCGTGCATGCATGCGCACGAGCGCTCTCTCGCTTTGTCTTTTATATATACCTATACATATATAAAATTCCATTTCTGTAAAAACTGGAATGCAATTGCTTATATGCAAATGAGGAGATTGTGCCGTCGCTTCTAGATGAATATATATGTCGAGTGAATCTTATACACCCCCCCCCCCTCTCTTCTTCCCTTCTCTCATGTAGGTAAAAGATCTGCGCTACTGTATAGCGAATATCGTCGCTATATGTACAAGTATTATATGTATAGCAAATGTAGGATATAGCAAAAGAGCGGACAAGTTTTCTTTGATACTCTCCGCGCTCCGATTTCATCTTTCTTTCTTTCTTTCTCGGCCTTGAAAATCAAGCGGGAATGATTATGATGATGATGATACTGATTCAGTATCGATTAAACTCAAATGAGAAAGGAGAGGTATATAACCTGCAGAGAGGAAAAGAGAAAAAGAGAGAATCTGATGCTATGCATTTAGTTTACTTACATGATCAAGAAGTCGGGAAGAGAGAGAGAGAGAGAGAGAGAAGGAGGGAAGAAGGAAAACCGCTTTGACCTGGTATTTCAAGATTTTCGGCGTTTTCGCCGGTATACATTATATATATAGGAATATCGAGCTTTTCCTCATTTTCCATTTGCTTTCCAACTCATCTACAATGATATATTAGATTTTGATAAATTATGTATCTCGCCTACTCAAGTATGTATGAATGTGTGTGTGTGTGTGTGTGCGTGTGTGTGTTATATACGATCGAGAATTAGAATTCGGCTTTTAACTATATTACGAAGTGCGGAGGACAGAAGAGGATGAGTCGCAACGGATTTTCGGCGGCTTTGATTAATACAAATGTAGTAGTAGGTATATACAGGATATAGTGAAGTGTCTATAGATTATGAGAGTATATTATATTGAGCGGATATAAAAATCGTATGTGTAAGTGTCTGACCTTCTTTCTAGCTTTTTTAATTTAAGACGCAATAATCTATATATATGTGTGTGTGTATAACCTTATACACAAACACACACACGCGCACGCACACCACGCGTATAAGGTTGTTAATGGTCTTAGCTCCTTCTTCCGCTCGCATAAACTTTCGGATTTAATGTGATTGTGGCAGCAGTGGTGGTATTATATTAGTATATACCTATACCTAATATATAAGCATATCGATGTCGTGATGAGTATAAAGCCGATATATGTATATATGTTTCTTCGATCATAAGTTTTGTGAAACTTATACATGTATAGAGAGGTATATGGGTAGATAGATAGATAGATCGAAAAAAAAGAGATGCTATCCGAAAATTAGAAGACTTAAGAGCTATTTAAAAGCAATTTCTAGGCTCTCTTTCTTTTTATCTATCTATATAATTCTTTAAACCTTAACTCTCTGTGTGTGTCTTCTCTCTCTCACTCACTCACTCTCTGCCTAATTATAATTACAAATGGAAGTAGACTAAAACTTTGACTATATATACTTATATGTGTGTATAGTTAGTTATATAAAGGTATACCTATATATATCCAAATGGAAGAAGCAAATGAAGCGCACTTTCTTTTCCGAAATTCTAATGCCCTTTCAAGCTAATCGAGATTCCCTCCTCCCCCCCCTCTCTTCCTCTTCGCGTGAGAGAGATACCTATACACACACACGAAATACCATAGACTCTTTAGTGCCGCACCTTTTTATTACTTTAATTAATGGATGCGGAAAGGTTGAGAAGAACTATCTCGAGAAGAAGAATATTGAACATATTTATACCTATATCGATTGCGATATTCGGTTTTCAAACGGAAATCGTTTATGCATATAAATAAATACTTTGTGGATTTCGGTTACTTTACGTTCTTTCTCTCTTTATGTCAATTCATTTTCCTTATTAAACAATTTTCTATCTATATAACATGTATATAAATATACTTAACATACCTTATATTTTCTCTTTCTATATATTTTAAGCACGTGTGCAATGATTTACGCATTTGGTATATACCGCAATAGAGTAGTAAGTTTAAGATGCTTTTAATTCTATTAAGGCAAAAGGGAAAATACCTTAACCTTCTTTCTTTTTTTTCTTCATCATCAAAAAAAAAAAAAAATAAAATAAAATAAAAAAAGGGGGCCACGGTTAGATTGGGAATGAATGGATTTTTTATTCAAATCCTCTAACGCATTGCTATGGCATTCTGAAGTAAGAAGAAGAAGTAGGTATTTAGTTGAAAATAGTTTAATCGTTCGTAAGCTTATTTCAATATCAAACACACATACATATTAACACACATACACAAACTCACAAACAAACGCATATCGATATGTGAAAGTATTTCTTTCGATCAAATACATAAGTGCAGTTATACATAAATATATACGCAGGTATATAACCCAATAACAAATCATACCTAACATACAGACATCCTAGATCCTATATATTGACCATTGATTTTCTCCCTTCCCTACTCCTCCTCCTCTTATACCATAAACTCAATTTGACGTGCGAATAAATCACGTTAATAAGAATCAAGAGACAAAGTCTCTCTCTCTCTCTCACGCAAACTCATGTAGTACTACTATTACTACTACCTGTATGCAGCACCTGTATGTAGCATATAACATCACAGCATATACATATATACTAGCATTGCAACTTTGTCCGCACGTGTCTTATTAAGAGCTAAATTAGTCCGGCAAGATTGCTGCTGCCAGCAGCTAGCTAGCTATAGCATCATCTGAGATGAAGCATATAATATAACAAGCTTGCAGCAGCAGTAGTAACATCAGCTGCATTCAGTAGCGCAATTTGTCCGTCCATTGAAAAGATCCGAGGTGCTGCGAGAAAGAAGACGGATTTGTCTCATAAACATATATAACGCATGTAACGCTTTTGCTTGCTTGTACGTATTGACTATAAAGCTTGCGTTATAACAAAGTTATTAGAAGAAGAAAATATTTTTTCTTTCTTTCTCTCGTTATATGTACGTATGAGTGTATACCTATACTATATATGAGTGAGAAAGAGAAAATTTTTGACGCTGCTTATTATAGTAATTTTTATTGCTATAGTAGCGGACAAATAGCCGGTGTATATTGTTGTTGCAGCAAAAGAGCAGAGTCTGTGATCTATTCAAGGAAAAATAATTATTAAGTGTCGAACGATTATTCCAAGGGGGTGACTATAGGGTGGTTGATAATAAAGACACGATGGCTATATATAAGTATATACGTGTATTAAAAAAAAAAGGTACAGAGAAAAAGAAAAGGAGAGGGGGGTTAAGGGTGATGAGCAAAAGATAAAAAAAAAGAGCGATAGAATGAGGATGAGAATGAGAGAACGAGGAAGAAGGTATAGAGGTGTATGTGTGAAGCGCCTCCGGAAAGAGTTGACTTTAACGATGCCGAGAGCACTGGAAGAGAGTAGAAGAAGAGAAAAAGAGAGTCACATCACGGCAATTCGTCGTCGTATATACAGAGAGAGTAGAGAGAGAAGAAAAGAAAAAGAGAAAGAGTTGCGGCGAACGGGAGCATAGAGTATAGTAGCCGCGTGGAGAGAGAAAAAGATATATATCTCTCAGAGAGCTTTGTCCCTTATATATATTCTCTTTTGCGCTTATAATGCCCGCAAGCGCGCATCTTTCTTTCTTCCTTTCTTTCTTTCACCCCAACATAACGTAATTAAGTACAAATGACCGAAGCACTGCTGCTCCTGTGCTCCAGCAAATCTACAGGTATACACGTAAGTCAGTCCACACACATCACATGTAATAGCAGCAGCAGCAGCTCTCCCGCGAGAGAGAGATCGCTCCAATTATATATACTCGCGCTCCGGATTCTCGTTAAAATACCCGCGAGCAAAGTACAAGTATAGCAGCCATCAAGGTATAGCTACAAAAACAAAAAAAAAAACAAAAAACAGTATACTGCTGCGTACAGCCGTCGATTGATGCGATGAGCGCCGCCGCCACTGCCAGTATAGTAGTTGCCATCACTATATCTATATACTGTTGTATATAGGTATATACTGGATCGTTTGACGAACAGACATTTTTCTTCCCCTCTCTCTCTCTCTCTCTCTTCCTTCTTTTCCGCACTTGAATGAAAACATAAATGTCGATGAGAGAAGCACCTTCTACCTTACTCCCCCTTTTTTTTCCTTTACTTTACTTTTTATTCTTTAACGAGGTTAATTAAGCTTACCTCCTTCCCCCTTTCTTTTGCCGCGTATATCTTCGATGGTTTAGATTTAAATGCAGGTATAGAAATACACTTTCGCACTTTGCGTGATGCTACGAGTTATGTGTTTGTGTGTGTGTAGCGATCAATAGATAAGCTTTCAACGATAATAATATATCCTCCTACTCCTCCTCTTCGTCTTTCTCTATTTTCTTAATCAACCAAAACGTTGTACCTTTAACTTTTCTTTAACTGCCTAATCACCGATAGCCACCTTAATCTATTTCTTTAACTCTTATTTTTTTCTTTATTCACACAGCTGTGGCGCTTCCTAATCAATTGAATTAATTGTCCGGAAAAAGCTGTGAAAGCAATTTATTGACGTTGATATTGAAAAGTTGATTTTTTCACGTGACATTACCATCATATAGATGCCGGAGAACACACACACACACACTGGGTTTTCTCAAATAATATCTTGCGACACAAATGTAAATATAGGTTTTAAAGATAAGTATTTTGCGGTGCTAAATAAGTTTCGCGATTCGATTAATAAATCTTTTTTTACACGCGACGATCGTTATATTGAGAAGACGAGTAGCATATTTTTATGTATCACAAATATCTATAGATACATCCGGTTTTAATACACTAACCCGATAATACAAGTTCTATAATTCAAATAAGCACCTGTGCTCTCGCTTCGATTCTGTGGGGGAGAGAAAGAAAAAGTAAGAGAGGATGAGGAGGGGAGGGGGGGGGGGAAGCAAAAAGCCGATAAATAAAACAGCACAAATGCACGGGGTCTCGCATCCATCAAAGTGATTCGATCGCTCTCTCGGACACGCTTGTCGTCGTATAGTCGTATAGACTCTATACATATAGATCCTCCTCCTCATACCCCTCATACCCCTGCTATCACATTCTCGACTATATAAACCGAAGGAGAGCGGTGGCGGCGGCGGCAGCGTCGTCGCGATTTCTAGAAAGGCGCACCAGAAACAAACGGACGGGAGCATTACATACACACACACACATGCACATATTATACGATCCTGCGGTATAAAATATCGCGAGCATCGCTTGTGCTCTCTTTCTCTCTCTCTCCCTCTCGCGAATAATCGCAAAGTACTGTACTACTACTGCGCGGAGAGACAGATATAGCTCGAGCGCATTTATATATATATATATACACTTGGTGACCGCTCTCTGATTTCCTCTTTCCTCCCCTCCTCCTCCTCCCCTTCTCTGTTTGATATTGCCGTATAGCGAATACATACACTCTTCTCTCTAGCGCTGTTCTTCTTCCTGATGCTACTGATGCTCGCTCTCTTTCTTTCTCTCTTTCTTTTAAAGCTGTCGCACACTATTATAGCAAAAACGTTTCCGCGATGACAAAACGAATGCGTTTATAATTTACCGAGAGCTAAGAGCGGTATAAAAGCAGAGTGGAAAAGAAATAGAGCTTAACTATATACAAGAAGCCAAGTACACTGCTGCTGTTGCTATTTCGTATTATGTATAAAAATATAAGTAAAGCGTCAATGCTCCGGAAAGTCTCTTATGTCAGAGGGTAATTCAAAGACAACTATACGACTACTTGCTGCTCTCGATATATGTATAATGTAATCCCTTCCAGCAGAGAGATATATCTCCATGGCAGGTTAAAAGGCCTTATTAGGTGCACCTGCATATCTGTATGTAGGTACATTGCTTATATATGCCTATATGCAATATAGTGTTATGGGACAGGTTTAATCTACATAGATATCGTGAAGATATAGCCGAACGAGCAAAGTACGCTACTGTCTGAGTCTGCGAGATGGAACGGAAAATATAGAAGCTATGAGAAAGAGATTTCTTTTAAGGTTCACCACCACCACCACCGCGGTTTATATGTATATTACGTGAACTATATAGTGTGCGGTATTATATATGGAGACACACTTACATTTAACAGCAGCAGCAGCAGCTGACTTTTGACTACCTACTACTACTACTGCTGTCGTGTTTATAAACCGCAGACTGCAATATGTGTGTATGTGTGTATGTGTGTACCCGCAAAGAGGAAGAAGAAGAAGACATGCGGGAGCACAAAAAGAGAGAAAGAATAAGATAAGGACCGAGAAGAGAATTACGTGCGGCGAAAAACCAGCGAAAGAGGAGTGAATGAGAGACTGAGTTGAGGATGATGATGATGATGATGATGAGGACTATTGTGGAGTTTGTCTCGAGGAGCGTTAAATGGGAGCGCGGAATACCAACGATAACGTGGGAGAAAATTTTTGCTGTACGCATGCGGAAAAACTGGAGCTCTAATTTTTTTTTTCTTTTTTTTTTTGTAGGTATATGGCTTTGTAGAGATTTTCCGGATACTTTTTCTTTTTGTTTGAGTGTTTGTTTTTTTTTGTTTTATATTGACAGTTTGGTATATTATAGTGAACTGCTTTTCGCACGTGAGTATATATGTATATACGTAAGCTATAGAGACATGCGCAAAATGTCCACAAGTTTTAGCCGCAGGGTGATTAATGGGACAGTAGTAGTATAGTAGTAGTCGGTTAAAGAAAAGAAAAGGTGAAAAAAATGGAAATGGATTCGAGGAATCTATGTGTGTATGCCTTTAAGAAAAAAAAAAAAAAAAAAAAAAAGAATCTCGAGTGAGATTTCTCTCCATAAGGATGTAGAACTAACGTATATATATCGCGAACGTTTGTGCGAACTACTACAACTACTACGTATACGAAAAATTATTCGGCACCACCGCGAACGATTTTCTCTCGCTTCTTTACGCAAAAAAAAGTGTCCGCTTATTTTCACCTTAGATTAGGTATATGAGTGTGTACGCTCGCGTTCACAAGATAAAGTGTCGATTGACTATTTGGAGAAAGGAAAAGAATAAGAAGAAAAGAAAAAAAGCTCACACGTTTGAAATGATGATAATAAAATGTTTCTTACTTTTTGTCAAATGCGATCGGTAAGGTTTTCCAAACGCCATATTCGAAGCGACAGAATCGATATTCACGAGGATGAAATTCAAGAAATTTCTAAAATGCAACACGCGCTCACCACTGTACATTACATGTAAACATATAGGTATATATAGTATATAGTAGGTCTCGCGTGGGAGAGGAGAAGATAAGGATTAAAGCGAGGTTCACGCGCGCGCGAGGAAGCAAAAGAGAGAGAGAGAAAAGAGGTGAGCTCTCTCTCGCATACTACAGTTTAAAAAGTGAGCGCGACGCTATATGTATACACATACACACACGTGTGTGCGACGTATCTCGCGAGAAGAAGAGAGAGAAAGAGAGAAGGAGAGCCGTGAATGGGTCCACTCTTTTCCCATCAGTCGCGCGAGTAAGCGAACGAAGCCCCTGCGGCCCATAAAAGCTCGAGGAGAAGAAGAGAGCCTCTGAGTATTATAGGGAGAGAGAGAGATGATTCTCTCTCTCTCGGGGGCTACTCTCGCGAGAAACCTGCCTCTCTTTTTCATACATATATGCGACGTCAGTTCCACTTTTGCTCCGCCCCCCCCCTCCTCTTTATTTGGTATAATCGGACGCTTTTTTTTTTTTTTTTTTTTAAAGTGATTCACAGTGAGAGGACAATCCGGCTCTCTCTTTGGGTCTCCGCATATTTCTCTTATTCTTCTCTTTCTCTCTCTCTTTCTTTCTTTCTTTAACTCACGACCTCTTCGTATCACTTTTTTTTTCTCTCTTTTCTGTTTTGCCACTCTTATCCTCTTCGGCTCTTTTTATCGGCTGCGCAGTAGCTAATCCTCGATGTTTCAAAACCCGTCCCCCCCCCCTGTGTATCTTCCCCCTCCTCTACTTTCCTTTTAGCTTCTTTTCTCCATCTTTTTTTCTTTTCTCATTCGTTTCTCAATAGCAGCAACAGCAGTAGCTTCTAGTCCTACTCCTTTAGCATGAATTATTTTGACTCTCGCGTTTTATTATTCCCTTCTTCTACTTCTTCTTATATGTATTTGTCATATTATTTATTTTATCGTTTTCTTTAATCGTCTTTTTTTTCTCTTTTTTTTTTACAGATGAACCAACAGTGCAAAGTCTGTGGAGAGCCAGCGGCTGGTTTTCACTTCGGTGCATTCACATGCGAAGGATGCAAGGTAAGGATATACAGTTTTATCCAATTTATTATCCTAAATATTTCATCTCTCTAAGCTCTTACAATAAGACTATAACATATATATACATACATACATACATACATACATATAGGTATGTGAGTATACTGCGTTCCATCATATTTGCATTATCGTTTCTTATGTATTATTTTCATTCTGCGTTTTTTCTTTTTTTTTTTAAAACTTTTTTTTCCCTGCTACTATACGTAAAGCTTTATACGAGCTTACGATTGTGTGTTTTTACTCGAGTTAAAATTAATACCGTAAAAAAGCAAGTCGTCACACAAGCCTACACGGTATATATATATCTACATGCTAAGTGCCAAATAATTAATTTCGAAATAATAAGCTTTATACAGCAGAATTTGCAGCAGCAGCATTGGGTTTATAACAATGTCGTTTTCTTTATCTTTCTCTTTTTTTTTCAAGTGTAATTTAAACAACCATCAAGCCATTCGAAACGAAAAGGAAAAAATAAATAAATAAAGAAGACGCGATTATTACTTGGGTGAGGTACGAGAAAAATAAAAGATAAACGAGAATAAAGAAAGAAAGAGAGATGGTGAGATTTATATATATAGCTACCGTGGCAAAAGACAATCTCGCGGCACAAAGACTCAAGAGACTGCAATATAAGACATAAAATATAAAACCAAATGGTTGTAATCCAAAAACTTTTTTGTCGCTCTCTCTCTCTCTCTCTCTCTCTCTCTCTCTCTCTCTCTTTCTATCTCTTAATACTCTCATCACCGCAAATATAACAGACCGCGACAAGTAAAGAGCAAAAGAGCAACTTACAACTACGAGGTTGACAATGACGACGACGACGACGACGACGATGAAGTATAGTATAGTAGGCGGAGTTTGGTTTATAGAGTATAGTCGTCTTGATCGTAATAGTTGTGGCGGCCAGGGTCGCTATAGAGAGAGAGAAAGAGAGAGAGACCCCGTTGTCATTGCTCGCGGTACGACTTTGACTCTCATTCGTTGTATATAGATATATAGGTATAGGTACCTATATAATAATCCAGAAGCAATGACAGACTACTCAAGAGCAAGAAGAGAATAAGACTGTATATCAGAGAGAAAGAGAGACCGCATACTTACATCCCAAAGTCTTGTATAACAAAAAAAGTAAAAAAGAAATAAATAAATAAAGCTATGAGAGCAGCAGCAGGAGCTATGAGAAGTAGAAGAAGAACTAGTAGATGAGAGCATTCTTCTTTTTTTTTTTTTCTTTACTCCCCGCACTGCCAAACTCTATGACTATATAATATCTTGGAGAACATTTTACAGTTACCATTATAATACGCGAATATTGCTTGATTTTACGTGTCAAGTGTGAGTCTCTGGTTGTTAAGTCTTTTGCTACCAACATAGCCACTGTCTTTCACATCGTTGGTGGTAGTCATGGTATAGCCGGCTTATACTGAAGATAGAGATGAGAAAAGAAAAAAAAAGAGAGAAAGAGAGAAACGAGTGTGTTTTCTTCTCATCGGTGTTCTGCACTGACTCTTCTTCTTTCTTCTTCCTTCTTTTTCTTACTCTCTTTCACTGTTTCATATGCTCTCTAGATCTCTCTCGACTCTCACTTACATATATCCGTGTGGAGCTCTTCAAAAAGTAAGCGCGCGCGCTAATGGCCACAGCGCGAGAAAACGCGCGGAAGCTATGAGTAAGAGGTATATAGAAAGAAAGACCGAGTAGATGAATAGATTTCAAGTGTGCACGATGCTGGAAGTATGTAAGGAGAAGAAGAAATGGTGGCGGTATATATAGCTTCTTTCACCTTTCCACTTCATCTATATTGAGTATAATACTTTTTATACTTATATGTATACATAGTTTGCCCATGCGAAATATTTATTTCGATAATTGGATGTTTTAAAACGATCATATGAATAGTCTCTCTCTTTCTGCTTTCGATCTTGACAATGTGTACTTTATTGACTCATCCACAGTAAAGATATAACAACATCCCATTTATACTTTTTCGTTCTATACCCTATTGGAATTTTTATTGTATTACTTTTTAAGAGGACCGATATAATATAAGTGTATATTTTATACTTTATTATACATATATACTTGAATTTTATCTCGAACTTTCAGAATTTGCGAGCTAAGCTAAAGCTATAAGTGATCGTGTGTGTGTGTGTGTGTGCCAAAAATAGCAAGTTTCGTATAGGATATATCTTTCTCTTTCTCTCTCTCACTCGACTAAAACTCGACTAACCGCATAAATCAGACGACAACACGAAGTGGGCATTATCATAACTCAAATTTATTTGTTTAAACGCGACTCATCAATTACACTACCAGAGAGATTCGAATTCAAAATCAGTATAAGTTCGTGAAATGAAAAAAATGGAAAGGTGGATCGTATAATATTTTTTTTAAGGATTTTTTTATTTATATAACAAGTGCGTCAAATTAATAGCATCGAAATTTTATACAAATAATTGATATAAAATCAAGCTTGCATAAAATATAAAATTGATTTTTATTTATTAAACTTTCATGGGTGTATTTTAATCTATATTGTACGATATACTCTCTGAAATTGTTCTTTGACATAAAGTTTGGTTGTTTGATATATTTCTGGTAGAAAATTAATTTGATATTGTTTGGTGTTTATCGTAGCTTGAGATGGTTCAATTAATAGTACGTCAAATTCGTAATCTACATGTCGTGGGTTCGATTCTTAATGTATGTCAATTTTAAATCATTTCACAAAAGCACGCATCGATATACGCTCAATTTAGAGTGTCAAAAAATGTTCTAAGTCTAACATTCTCTTTCGTAAATTTCGCTGAATTTTTGTCGTATTATAAAATAATCGGTTCTCATTAGTAATACCAGGTATACATTATTAAATTTTTATGTGTCTTAAATCTAAACTATATTTGTAAAGTAAACTAGCTTTATTTTTTTTAATAATTGAAATTATTTAATATAAAATTAGGAAGTAGTTGAAGTTTGGTAGCAAATATTTAAAAATTTTTAAATCTCTAAAAATATCTATATAAGTGGTTCATTTATATATATATATATTTCAAGACAAATGAAAAAGAGAATAGATTGAAATCTTGTAAACTTTTGTTGTCTTCTTTATAGGATAAGACGACTAATTATAAACCTAACAAATTAACGGAAAATTAACTGAACAAATTAACATATGTATATCTACAGTAAAAAAAAATACAGATCTATGTCTTAGAAAACTTTAACTGAAAATTTGTAATATAGCATGTATAATGATAAACATAAGTTTATTATAAAAATATAAACAATAAATTTCGTGCAAAAGATTATGATGACACACATTTGCTAGTATCTCTTGGATGTCTCGATATACATCATTTTAGAACTATATATAAGTGTATGTGTATGGATAGGTATAACAATTCCAATATACGTAATATTAGCAACACGTTAAAGTTGCTATCATCCCCCTGATGCGACTTAAAAAATCACTTAAGCATCTACAATTGTGTATTAAGCGGTGTTATACATAAAAATCGCACAAGCTTGCATATTGCAAATTGGCCCACAAGCACTGGATACTTTCTTCTTTATTTTCTGTTCTATCTTATATCCTATAGCTCGGGATACCCTATTCGGGCGCTCGCGGCGAAAGAGGACACTTGCTCGAGCTTCGTGGGCTAACTTTATGTGTTTATACATACAGATGCTTCTAAGCGTATTTTTGTATATTTATCTATATATATCGCTTTGTACATAGACACATGGATGAAACGAGCGCATAAGTGCATGTATTTATACAATACACTTTCTCAAGAAAGGGAAGTATGATAGACAGAGAGAGAGAGCATACATGTATATTCATACTCCAACGCGTCCTCCATATAATCGAACGTTCTTCCGCGAGTAGGTATATAGGCGCTATATACATGTGTAGGTATATACATACACAGCTTAGGATAGACCTAGGGCTTATGCACAAAAACGAGGAGGGAAGGGGAGTACTACTATGCCTTGTGCTTGGTGGACGCTTAGAGAGAAAGAGAGAAAAAGAGAGAGAGAGAGAGAGAGAGTCTTGTTAACAGGCAGTCGGATGTGCCAAGGGTGTTGACCCTTGCTCTCGACCCGCTCTCGCGGACGTCAAGGCGCCGACGTCCTGTCCTCCTCCCCCTCCCCCTAGCTGTTCTCTCCTTTTCTATCTCTCTCTCTCTCTCTCTCTCTCTCTCTCTCTCTCTCTCTCTCTTATCCTTTACAAGTACAGTACACTTACTAATGCGCCAAAGAGAAGTAGTAGTAGTAGTAGTAGAGGGAATATCGGGTACCGCATACTAAGTGACCCGTCCGATTGGATATCTCATTAGGCTAACAACGAGCCAATAGTTTACCTAGTGTGCTTGCTCGTGCTTGTGCTTGCTCTCGCTCAACCTAGCGCGCAAATACACCCTCTCTCTCTCTCTTATACACGTAGAATTACGTATCTGTGTGTAAGTGTATATGTATATGCAGGGGTCACATTTAAAGCTTGCAAAAATATGTATGCAGTACGCGCGCACGCGGGCACTATACTATATAGTATAGGACGGACGTGCGGTGCGCACGCGTATAACGCCGTATGTGTAATGCTCTAGCTTAGAAAGGTGCATCCGAGAAGGATCACTAATAGAAAAAAAGTAGGGGAGAGAAAGAGAGAGAAAGCTGGAACCTACTGTGATGCCGAAAGGTTGATCGCGAAATTTTATGTGCGGGGGAAGAGGAGGAGGAGGAGGACGCGTGCGCTCTCTTCTTGTTGTTGCTGTTGCTATTGCTTACCTTCCTTATAACCCTTGCTACAGATCAGTAGCATAATCACATCTGCATAATATGCACTATACTGCTGCTACCGTATAGGTAATACTTTGTAGCTCTATATAGCAAAAACCTCCTTATACGGTTAGTGTGTGTGCCGTACCTTAGATAGTCCGAGATTATTTGTAATTGCTTTCGACGAGGATCCTATGCAAACCGTAACAGTGGATCGAATTCATTATTACCGATTTCTATACTCAAGTTCTTTCTTTTCTAAATTTTTTTTTTTCTTTCTTTTTTCAAGATTCTTTGCATATACGGTTAATTCTAATTCAAAGTCAAAAACAGGTGACAAGATGTAGGGCCATTAGTTTGCCTTTTTAATAGCATGACGTCGTCGTCGTCATCATCATCATTCTCACGACAACATAGAATGCGGTAGTGATGATGATGATGATGAAAATTGTCAAAAAAAATTGAAAAATGTTCGTGGTGGCATAAATTACGTTTAATATGGACAGGTGATCAATTCGGAAGTTAAAAAAAAAAAGAAAAATAATAAATAGATGGAGAAGAAGAATGGTAAAAAGAAGAGTAGGATGAAGATATGAAAGATGCTCTGAATTGAAAAAGAGCCTTTCTCTTCCTCTCTTTCTCTGTCGTGACACGAAAATTTAGTCGACCATATAATAAAGGATGACCAGACTAAGACTATGAGGAAGCTTCGCAAATATATATAGGAACATATAGTACCACACACGGAAAGTCATCGCGGGTATACCAGAAAAGCTTACTTATGTATACGTATATCTACGGTCGTCGCAGGTCGCAAGCGCTTATATATATATGTGAGTGTAGCATAAATTCCAGCTGCTGGACAGTTAATGGCGGACAAGCGGCTCTCTATCTCTCGCTCATCTAAATCTGTAACTTTAGCTTTTCTCCCAAGTAGTGTATATATATATGTATGTATGTATATAGCTGCGACTCTGGCGACTATCGGTCGAGAAAGAGAGAAAGAGAGAGATATATAGAACGCGCATTCGCGAATCCTTCTTTCGCGCTCGCGCATCCCAGCTTCTCTACTCTCTTTTCGCTTGCGACACGCGCTCTCTGCACTTTATGCATTTATATATACACAGATTCACATTTATAATACGTATATGCATAAAAAAACACATAGGGGAAGATGGGGTATTTTGAGAAAAGTGGTTTTGTTTTGCCTGTAACTTTTTTGTTTTTTTATATTTTTATATCGGACAAAAAAAGCT
>JAPYZE010004840.1:0-10001 GCA_030522805.1 Leptomastidea abnormis | reverse complement strand
ACTCTTTGTTTTAATGGCAGTTATTGAAAAATAGTCACTATATCCAGCACTTACTACCAGAAACAGTAATTTTTCCTAATTAAGAACTATCAGTGTACTGAAAATATTTAGTGATTACTGTAATTTAATTGAATTACGTAATTCCTATTTTTTTAAGCAATGTTATGTTCGAAAATCTTCAGATATTATAAATATATGAACCTATTTATTTATAATATTTACTGATTGAAAATGATAAAATATTTTAAATAATTTACCATAATTTTTTCTTTATTTTACTAAAAATAAAATTGAAATAAACAAAATTCCACGAAAATTAAAATATTTTAAATAATTTTTTCAATATACCATTTCATAATTTTTTTCATATGTTCCTTTCAGGCTGTCTATTCAGTAAAACGATTTGTGAGTCCAATATCGAAGATTGCTACGACGGTAACTTATTGAAATATTAATTTTTAATCTTAAATGATAAATACCTTTATAAAATTATAAAATTTTTAGATGGAGCATTTGGAAGGTGTCTGATGATTCACGAAAACCCAAAAGATGATGACCTATACAGGTTAGTTTAAATTCAATAACAATAATAGAATAAAAAATAAATAATTACAATACAAAACGCATGAACACAAAATAAAATGCTCAAAGTAGACATAAACTACTTATTTATAAATATAATAAGTTTTTATCTCTTTAATAAAAATCAAATGTAAGCGAAAAAAAATTAATCATGATGAAAGTTTATGCGAGAGCAATAACCTCAGTCAAAATGAATATTAGCAAACAATTCAAGCAATTAAAGATGTTTTATTGTAATGCGAGGACCGATAATAATAGTTTATATTATACCTGATTATTAAATTTGTATTTATCAGATATGAGCTGACGCCAAAGGAACTAAATCGGGTGCACATGCAGCTCGCGCTTCTTGCGAATGAAGGATATCATTGGACACACGACTTCACTCAATGTGTCATGCAGATTGTACTTGAAGATCTGCGTTACAAGTAAGCTAAGAAAGCTGATTTTCTTTTTTTTTTAGTTAAAATAAATCACTTATTTTTATACAACTTTTTTTTTTAGATCGTACAGGGATGCCCCAAATATGTGTGCACATTTAAGATTACCCAATGAGCCAACTTACGAAGTGGAGGAGCCAATCCTTGATGATGAGAGTCTCATTGGTAACTTCGAGGTAATTATCTTCTTTATCATACGCTATTCGAATTGAAATCAAACAATATTGTATGATTTTAATTCTATGATTTATTCATTTTTTTTTTTTACAGAATGATCCCGAGGAAGAAGATAACGTTGAGGGAGATGAAGCGGTTGAAGATCCAGTGGCGATTGTTAAATTTACACCAAGTAGAATCGAACCACATGGTAAATTCGCGGACGAAGTTTACTCGCCACCGTTATCAAGTGAATTGTTGTCCAATGAAAGGCAACCGGAAGAAACTATTGAACAAAGAGACCACGATGATAACGTCTACAGAAAGTTAAAGGCATTCGCTAATATCGATAAAGGTATGTGCTTGCTTTTATTTATCAGAAGGAGATATTTCATTTGATTTTTAACTATAAAAAATAAATTTTTGATTTTAAAATTAACAAAAATATTTTGATTTAATGACTATCTTACTTTGGAAATAATTAAAAAAATTAATTTAACAATAAAGTTAATGCAATAAACCATATTAAAATGTAACAATACATAATTTTATTCAAAGTATTATTGAACAGTATGAGCAAAAAAAAAAAAAAAATCAAAAATGTATAAGATAAGACTTTTTACTTGTAATCATGAAATTAATTTTAATATAAATTAATTAAAATTTCTTATAAATTATTATAAATTTGAATACTTAAATACTAACTGCATAGTTTCTTTTACAATTGTAAACAAAATATATTATTTTGAGCATACGATGGATGATGTTTCATAATTATGTGCCAAATATTTGTAAAATGAAATGTTCATATCCGATTTATTAATTTTTTTACAGTTAACCGACGTGGATTACGTTCATTAAGCAAAAAATCACATGATTTTTCTCTTTCAAATGATTATCTCAACACATTAAAAACATTAATAGCGGATGATCAACCTAATGACATGAATTTCATGTCACCTGAAGAGGAAGATGAGATTCGCGAAATCAATGCTGATAATTATGCAAAGCTTCTAGATAGAAAATATAAAGATACGATGAAAAAATTACATTCCCAGTATGTACCAAAACCAAAAATTATTGAGGATAGCCAATTGGCTCAAATCAACGAACCATACTATGACGAGACTGTACAATCCTTTGAAGGTGACATTTTGCCTCCTGGTAAGTTATTAAAATTTAAATTGTGCAGATCTTCCTTGTATTTATTGTAAGATATAGTAACATCTTTTTTTTAAATTATTTATTAATCATTACCCGCTATCAAGTTTTTTTTTTCAAAATTTAAAGAGTTATTTGAGTATTTCATTTTTTAGGAATATTATTAAAAAATTTATGAACATTCATTATAATAAAACTAGCAATAGACTGTAATGGTTTTCACTAGAAACAATTTCATAGTAAACATTATTTTCTTACAATTTTAAAAATACAGTAAATGTAAATCGATTTTAATTTACCAAGTTGATTATTTGGCATATACATTTATAAATCAATTATACATAACTTCAATAACATGTGTTTTTTAATATATGATGGAAGATTTTTTTTTTGAAATTCATGAAGCAATTTTATATAAATATGATTTAAAATATTCGTCTGACATCGTGTATTTTTGAATATACTTATTAGAAATTATAATTTGAATGTAAAAAAAGGTCGTTTAAAATTAATAAATTTTACATGTATTGATATTTTGTCTCGTATTTTTTAATGAAAATTATTTTTTTTTAATTTACGGATAAATTAACAATTGGTGTATTACATCTATCAGAATAAATGTTCTGATATATTTACTCAATTTAATTATAAAGTAAATAATTATTATTTTCTATTTTTAACTCAACAATATATTATCCATTTTAAATCTATGAACTATAAAACCGGTAATTGTGAAATTTCAGATGATTATGATGATATGGGAGTAAAGGATACATTAGTATGGAGGCGAGATTCTAGTTTTAAGCGAAAGGAGCGTTTGGACGTAAAGAAACCAGGACCCTTGTTTTCAACTAACAATTTTGCATTCCAACCACAAATATCTTCACGTAAGTTTAAAAATATTACGTTTTTCTTTTTATGCGATTTTTATTAAAAAAATTAACAAAAAAAAATTTTCAGCATCTGTTAGCGGTGATGATAATGATGAAGATAATGATAATGGTGATCAAAATGATGATGAAGTTAAATTTTTTGATGTAAGTTAAAATGTGCAATTAAATAACAATGTTATTATTATTTTTTTTTTTTCGTTATCCACCTTGTCGGGAAAAATGATATTTTTCACAGTTAATTTAACGTACAATAAAAATTAAAAAAAAAACCATAATTGTTAAACCGATTTTACGTCTATTTATCCTTAAATAAGCGAGAGGATGTAGAAAAACAATAATAAAAAAAACGTTAAAATATATTTCTCAATTTAATATTAATTAAAATTATTTTTTTTTATTTTAGCAGCACGAAGTTATATTTAAACCAGTAAAAAAGGAACCACATAATTCTAAGTTAGATACTGCAGTGATGTCATACGAAGCGAATGATTCTAAATTAGATACCGCAGAATCTACAAGGGCAGATATTGACACAGACTACGTGTACGTAGAATTTAAAGATAAAATAAATACATGGGCGGAAGGTAGACATATCGTTCAATTAGTAAGTTTGAAATTTAGCTACTGACTTTTTTTCTCTTAGTCTTTTCATAATATAAATAAGACATGTGATTTTGCTTATTAAAAAAAAACGTATATATTTTTACAGTTGACAGAACTTATTGGCTTGAAACCTCGCGAATTAAATGAAATACGCGTTGGTCAGTCGGAGGTTACATTTAGAGTTCCAAATAATAGCAAAAATTATAACGCCATCGAGGTTGTCCATAAAATTGGTAAGTATAACATAATGATAATAGTAGGTAATAATTAATATAAAATCAGTCCGGGAAAAAGAAGAAGTTGAAAAAAAAAAAATTACAGCTAATGTTTATGAAAATGTAAATTTTTTCATAGCCGACATTCGAGAAGAATTAGAGAGGCGACTCAACGTCAATGTGGTTCGCGCTGGCATTGGAGACCAGGTATATTAAATTCAAATTTTTTGCAATACAATTGCATGATATATATCGTTAAATAATTTATGGATTTTTCTTTGTATTTCTGAATTTTCTATAAAACCACGTTTATTTTGACCTCAGACAAAGCTACCCGCGATCTTAAAAGTACCACAAGATTGGACAAGTTGGATCAGTTGGATCGGTTGGAGTTGGTACGGTGCTTTAGCAGCTGTGATGTTGAGCGCGACCATCATCGCTACGGGCTACATAATATGGGAAGCTCGTGGAACCGCCAAATTGCGAGCAAAACTTGCAAATTTGAAAGGTCCGGATCCCGAAGCTCACAAGGATTATCAAGAGCTATGCAGAGCGCGAATGTATGGCAAATGCGTACCAACTCGTAGTATGTCACCTAAGGGCTTTGATTTTGGTCGACTTCTCGATTCTGCTCGTAGCGAGTCAGATCAGTCTGAGGGCACGCCCTCCTGGAGCGAAGAACCTCCCACTAATGGCATTGACGTGGAAACGGGAAATCTCATTCTTGTAATTATTATTAAAAACAATTCTAAGAAGTTATAAGATAAATCGTATGATAGTGAATAAAAAAACTAATAGCTTGGCTTTTTTGTTGCAGAGTTACTTGCAAGAACAACTGAGTAATCCAGAAAAGCTGGACGGTGAATGGACAGCATTGTGTGCTTATGAGCCTGAGCCTTGCTCAACTGCAATTGCCGAGAGGAATGCTGATCGTAATCGTTCTGACTCTGCTCTACCTTACGATCACAGTAGGGTTATTTTGAACGACTTGGCTAATTTAAGGAGCTCTGATTATATCAATGCTTCTAATATCGTAAGTTATTTTTTTTTTTAGTTATTTACATTATCTTCTTTTCTAAAAATAAATTTTCTTTTTTAATTATAAGTTAAAGGGAGAAGGTCATACAAGATTTGTTTTTTTTTTTTTGGCCTTTCTTTTATTACATATTATACTAGTTGAATAGTTACTAAAAAATAATTCATTCGTTAATTTATTTATTTATTTAATTGCGGATTCAAAAGTCGAATTACAAAAGTACAATTACAAATTTATTTGGAATCTTGTATAAACATTCCTTCAATAATTTTTTAAATTATGAATAAAGTAGATTTTTTTAAATTGTTTGAAATAAAAAAATTTACTTTATTCATAATATACATATTTATAAGAATTAATCGAATATTTTTATAATTTTTATTTCAATTTGAAATAAAATTATTCGAAAAAATTTGATTAGAAGGCAAATTCATTTCGAGTTTAAAATCAAATTTTAATATATTAATAAAATCATTATCATTTGCTATAAAATTTTTCTTTATGGTGCTATTTTGCACTTAATATAAATCAATTTTTTTCAAAATATTTTGCATCAAAATTTTAAGAAACGTTATTTGAAATATGAAAGAATTGGCTGTTAAAAAATGTTCTAAAAAATCTGGCATCAACCAAAATGATAGATAAAATTTTTCATTAAATTTTTGCATTAAAATAAAAGAATAACAAGTTTACAAGAAAAAAGAAAAAAACGTAAAATTTGTTGATTTTTCTGGGTGCCGCGTGGCCAAATCAGAAGCCGGTAAGTTTGTAAATATCTTTGAAAAAGTTCAAATGTTGCTTGCAATTTTTTTTTTTTTTTCAAGTTCAAATCATTAATTAAGAAAATGTTAAATAACATAGTATTCGCTGACAGCTGCTAATTAATTGTGCAATTTAAAGTTTTTAAATTTACTTTTAAAATGCCAGAAAAAGCATGAAGTTATGATCATTTGCAAACGCTTAGCATCATTACAAACAAATGAACTGTAGTCTCTTATTATAATAGCCAAAATCGTAAAGCTAAGAATTTATAAAAATTTTAATTGAGTAACAGATAATGATTTTTTTTTGTGACTTAAAAGAAACAATTCAAAACGTAAATTCTTAGTTTTAAATTAGAAACACATACAATGAAACATTTGATAAACCACAAGCTCTCTTTTGTTCACAATAACAAAATACCTTATGATAAAACAAATAATAGTAGTTAAAAAAGAAATTAGAAAAGCTAAACAAAATAAAGAAAAAAAAACTCTTTCCCAACAGACCGACCACGATCCGCGTAATCCTGCTTACATAGCAGCCCAAGGTCCACTACCGCATACCACACCTGACTTCTGGCAGATGATATGGGAGCAAGGAAGCGTCGTAATTGTCATGCTAACCCGAACGACCGAAGAGGGTGAAGCCATGTCTCATCGCTACTGGCCTAGCGAGGGCTCCGAGATCTACCATCTCTACGAGGTCCATATCGTTTCGGAGCACGTCTGGTGCAAAGATTATCTTGTCCGTTCTTTCTACCTGAAAAATCTACGCACTGGCGATACCCGTACCGTAACTCAATTTCACTTCCTCACTTGGCCCAACAATGGAGTACCTAATTCAATCAAGACGTTTCTTCAATTTCGCCGTAAGGTCAACAAATCATATCGGGGCAGATCATGCCCAATCTTAGTTCACTGCAAGTAAGTTATTCGTGCATTAAAATTTAGCATGTTTAATTAGAAAAAAAAATAGCGCATTTTTCTATTTTTAAATTTATAAATATACGCTCTACTCTATTTTTAGTGGCATTATTATTATATTTTTTCTTATTTTTACCAATCACAAATTAAAAATCAACGCTTTACTTTGAATCTACAGTGACGGAGCTGGGCGGACTGGAACTTACTGTCTAATCGACATGGTGCTAAACAGAATGTCAAAGGGCGCAAAGGAAATAGATTTGTCCGCCACACTTGAGCATATCCGCGATCAACGTCCTGGCATGGTAGCAAATAAAGAACAATTTGAATTCGTCTTGATGGCCGTGGCTGAGGAGATGCATGCCATACTAAAAACCTTGCCTGCTTTGGCCGACAAGTAAATTATTTATTCCAAAAAACTATCATCATCATCATCGTCATGCAGGGCCACAAAGTTCGATAAATTATAAATTCACTCGATTATAACAATCTCTTCTGATTTCTTTTCGACCTCATCTCTTCTGTTATCATTTTTCTTTTTTTTTCATCGCAGTGGCACTGCATGAATCAAAATGACACCTGCGGTCAATAAGTTACGATTATGTGTTGCGTTTCAAATTGGTGTTGAGTAAATTTTTGACTGTTGCTTCCTCAACATCTCTACCCTCAACCCATTTACTATTTTCCTATCCCAACTTCCCAACTACCTATGATGTATACTACTAATTGAGTCCGTGCGATATAATGTTTTTCATGGCAATGTTTATGTCATTGAAAAGTGATAGAATTTTTTTAAATGAGGTAAGATGGGACTTCTTAAGACTACAAATGCAATTGATAGACTGTTACACTTACGCGCAACGACGTAAGAATTTAAACGACACAATTTTTCTCAGGAGCACTTGATGTTTTTATTTATTTTTTTTTAATTAATTTACTTTTTTTCTCGAGAAATGGAAATGAAGTCATTTTAAAACTAAATGTATCATGTATTGTTGTTTAAAAGTATACTTGGATCGATAATAAATTTTAAAAAACTTACCTCTCAATTCGATGTTAAAAGAAATAATTAAAGAATTTATCAAGATAATTTTTTGGTCAATCAAAATTATTCTTGAAATTGAGTTTTAACATAGATGTTTCAGAATAAAATAATGATTTGAAGATACTTTTGTCTAATATTTATTTTTAAGTAAAACAATTAATATATATATATATATATATATATATGGTATATCACAAAAAGATGTATAATATAAAACGTCAGAGAAATAAATGAAATTTTACTTGTCTCTTTTTAAAATTGAGTTGTGAGATAGATTTATTAAAATTGATTAATAATTTAAGTTGATGACTAGTAATTTAATATAGGTATATTTTTGTGTAAAAAAAATTAAACTTGTATAAAAATAAAACTATATGCTATGTTAATAAAGAATATATTATATATGTTGTAAAAGAATAAATTACTTTATGTAAAAAGATTTAGTTTTCTTTCTGTAAAACCTGATATTTCGTGATGAAAATATAATTATTATAATTATTTGTTTATATTTTTGACTAAAATAATTTTATATAATTTATATCTTGTTGTTCGTATAAAATTAGACAAGAGTGTAAAATATATATTCAGCTATCAATCCAGACACTGAATTTTAATTATGTAATTCGCACTTTACTAACATACTGCTTTTAAATTTATGTATTTTTTTAAGAAGATTTACAATTATTTTTTAGTTTTTTACTTTCGAAAGCGTAACTAAAATTAAAATAAGATAGAAGTTTTTAGGAAAAAATTATTTCGAATATTATTTTTTAATTATAAAAATAATATATTTTTTTGTCAAACGTCGGAAAGATAAATTTTATTTTTTAATCTAAATTAACAAATCTTTATTACTTTAATTCTACCCATTACATATACAAAAAAGTCTGGCTGATTATGTGAAATGTACTTACTTCAAGCTCAGAAATTCAATACATTTTTCTAAATTTAGACTCTTTGAGTGAATAAAAATTATGTACGTATGTAAATATCAATATTCAAATGATTTAATAATTAATTTTTACAATTTGACGTCCATTAACATGATGTTCATTTAATAAATTTTTACATTTAGTCATCATAAATCATCTAATTTTATAATTTTCTTTGCGTTTTTTATAACTTTCTGTTTCGTATTACTTATAATTGAAATCAGTTGAACATGTTATGGAGAAAAGCAAAGTAAAATTTTGTTTAATAAGAATATAATATATAAGAAATGAGAAACGTCATTTTTTCTTTTCTCGTTGAAACAGTACCTATATTATGAAAATAGAAAAGTTTAAGAATGTACCGTAAAATGGGGCTACTTTGAACACCCCCTTTTAACAGCTGCAAGAATTTTTCTTTTCGGAGTAAAAATTTGAAAATACCATAAGGTAGAGGGCGCCGAGCTCTCAAGGATAAGCCAAAACAGTTTTTTATTCCGTCTAATTAAGCCACCGCAATTAAATAAAGAAGGTCAAAAAGTGTTCAAAGTAGCCCCATTTTACGGTAGTTACAAACGCTTACAACTCTTAAATAACTTTAGTCTGCAATATGTTTTTGACTAGAATTTGAAGTTTTCTAAAAAAAAAACTTTCAATTTGCTTCAAGACGATATTTTTGAGATAAAAATAAATTATGACTTTAATAAAATTTCCTTAAATTTAATTAGAGTCGTAAATTTGACATATTGACTAGCGCAATGAATTATAAATTAAATATAATTTATATAATATTCGTAATAATTATATATGCTGCTTAAAATTAACTATCATGATTGAATATAAATATAGTAGATTCATCAAATTTCAACTTTAAAAACTTGAGAGGTAGTTTTGTGGTCTTATCATTCAAGTAAGTTTAACATCCATATTACGAATGAATTGAAGTTCATTAGAATTTAATCATAAATGTGCACTTAAACGTCAAGTATTTTAAAAGCCAATCTCATAAGTAATAAGTTATTTATTCAGTTCTTAATTTTATTTAATAATTATAAAATTTTTCAAGCATTTATAATAGTGTTTAAAAATAAAAATTAAAAAATATAAATATAAATAATTATCAAAATTGTCTATAATTTACAAATGAAGTACAAAATTATTTTTTTGTAATTCCGTGCGTAAAATTCAATTTTACGCATCGTTTTGGGTGTGTAAAATACTACTTTTTCGCACTAGTGCGAAAAAGTAACTTTTTC
>JAPYZE010004839.1:0-10235 GCA_030522805.1 Leptomastidea abnormis | reverse complement strand
TATATATATATATATATATATATATATATCGATGTCTTGTGTATATATATGTATATTTACTGTACCTTATGTGTTACATTGCGAGCAACAGGTGCGGCTTCGTAAAAATGTTGACCGTTTTGTTTTTCCGGGTCAAAAAAATAAAAAAGAAGTAATATATATGTCGAATTAATTGATCTATAATGTTTCTCATTAATTATTATTAAATAACTTGAATTAAAAGAAAATTAAGAATATATTTTTTGAAAAGTTGATTTTTAATTACAGAAAACAAAACAATGTTTATTGTGAAATAGTAAAGACAATAATTCATGATAGATAGGGTGTCTTTGATGCTCAATTGTAGAATATTACTCATATCCGTTACAAGGATTTTGTGTGTAAAATATCTTTTTAATTGTTTTCCTCTTCTTTTTCTTTTTTTTTTCTCTAACAAGTATATATAGAAATGTATAATATATATAATGAGTTGGAAAGTATACGTATATTATATACCTAATTCAAGTCCTTTTTCTAGGACTAAGCAACGGAAGTAATCAAAAAAATTTAATACTAACGATTCTTTTTATTTCTTTAACATTATATATGTACATGTATCGATAATAACACCTATTAATTAATTATTTATTTTTTGTTTCAGGTAAGTACCAAAAATTCTGGTTCTTATAAAAAAAACTCGATCACCATGATACCACGTAAGTTAGCCAATCATTTAATTTTCACGTACATGCCAATATATAAAAAACTTGCGCAATATTTTTTTAACTGCGCACACACACACTTCAATATATAAAAACGATCTATATCTCCTCAATATTAGCTTTATCCGTAAGATCAAAACTCGCTCGTGTATCCTATATACCAAATCGATCTAAACTAAACACTTCAACTTACTAAACTCGATAATGATTAAAATCAAGTTCACCAAAAAAATAAAAAAAAAAGGACAAGACACATTATCAAGGCACATTCACCTGTCGAACTACCACATGAAAAAAAAAAAAAATTTAAGGTTGACACCGCAAGTACCCGATAAAACACATAAAAACTCCCGGATTCCGTTTCTTCGCGCGTATATTATTTTAAGTGTCACACATACGCGACGACCATGACTAAAATCTGAGTGAGCGAGAGTTGGTGACCTTTTCATCGTGAAGACTTTAAAGAAAACTTTTTTTTTTTGGCTAACTGTATTATAAGCTATATAGAACACCAAAACTTTTTGTGTATACAAGACATACCAAGTTTACATACATACATACGTGATCGTGTGTACATTATTTTTATTTTTATTTTTATTTTTTTGTTGCTATTAGTTTTTTTTATGATTCACGATGCTTTGTACAATACTTGTTTATCGGAATACGTGCAGGTACGCATGTACCGTAATTTTTCTTTTTTTTTATTAATGTTCGCGGATGTGTCGTCTTCGATTCATGCAAAATTTCGCACATGATCGGTATACATAAAAATAACACGATCTTTTTTTTTTTTAATGTCATCATTACAAATTAATATTCAAATAAAATAAAGTTCAAATTTATCGTGTTCCAATTTTTGCTTATCTAAATTCTAATAAAATCTATATCTAATGAGACTAACGACACTCGTTAATAATATCACCCATTTTATAAATATCTTCCCACAACATAAAACGCAAAACTCATATACATTTTACAAAATACATTTTTCCTCAGTAAAACGTATAAGAGTAAGCAAGTCGGAAGCTCTTTTGACGAATCGATTCATTAATTCTACCTTTAACATTTGCATTTATAACCTCACCACCTTCACAGAATATAAATATACATATATTTCTCGCTACTTAATTCCAACTCCATCCCTAATCGTTATTAATACCAACTCACGTTCAAACCGATCTTTTTTTTCCCTTCCCCACCATATACTCTCCATCTAAAAACACTCATGTATGCATCTCACCATATGGATTTCTAATTTCCCACACACACACACTCAGAATCTATATACCTACAGAAGCTAGCTTCATCATACAGCCAGGACCATTAATTAAGCGGCGAATTGCGTGAGTCTGCGTGTAAGCACGATCAAGCTATATAAGTGTACATATATATAAGCTCTGGCGTGGAATCGATCGTCGATCGCTACTCTCTCGCGCTGTGTAACTTTCCCCCTTTTTGATGCACGTGAAGGCCGTACATAGGATTCGTGCTTTCCACCTATCGGCACCGGTGGTATTATATATAGATATAGACCTCTTAATTCCATGCTCATATATACTAGAAATTCTATCTTTCAACCCCTCTTTTTCTTTATTGCTTTGTTTTTACTTTTCTTGATAAAAGATCGGTATATCGATCGGATCATGATCGGTAAAATTTTTCTTTATCGGTACTTTTGAAGTTTTTGTGTGGTGTATATAAGTCTTGATTGTTGTTATCAACGGAATGATGGAATGAGTGATATTGCGTGAGTTTGTATCGGCGAAGAACTAAGACGATGTGTATATATGTGTGTGTTTATATTGCGAGAGATAAAAATATGTACAATAACGATTAAAGTGAGTTCAATTAAGAATCCACTCTTTGAACATTATTTGTAAGTCTTTATATATAAATATCGGTATGATTGAATTTAAGCACTTTCAATTTTTATATACCGATCGCATTCTCATTTTATTGCTTGAGTACATAAAAATCATAAATTCTTATATTTACGACGGTAAAAATCGGTAAATATTTTTTTCTCTTTCAAGCATATCATAGCATTTGCAAAATTCTCATTTCTCAATACCATCTATAAAATCACATCTATAATAAAAAATCCAACTATAATATATCCAAATAAAGAGCAATAGGTACATACATACAGAAAATTCCAAGTACTTACATATCCACAAGATCTACTTGCATCATCTAATACATAACCCAAGGGATTTTAAAGCTTCTCACTTCAATCTGCTCTCGATTGAAGGATTATAAGACTTCGATGCGCGAATATTTTCTCACGCGTTACGTATATGTATTATATATACATGTGTGTGATGTGTTACATATATACATGGTATACGGAATCTAATTACGCCTGTAGATCGTCGAGTCCTAATTAACTCACAGTATTTATACGACACGATCTGGATATTGGAATTTTATTAATCGAAATGGCGCTGACACTTTACGGTTTATATATCTAGGTGACGAGTGTCTTTTTAATAGTGGATATACTGATATGTTGTATACTTAACTTGAAAGATCTTTCGAGAATTATCGAATGTTATTTTTATTTGTGAGTCTATAACTTATGATTAGAAATTATATATCTATACATATATTGATGAATTTGTTTGATTATGAGACATATAATGATTGTGAGAATATTTAATTGGGTTATTGAAGAAGTTTTATGTGAAATGAGTTTTGGTGTTAATTTTAAAGTTATGAGAATCGGATGATTGATCGTTATATTATATCGTATATGAGACATGAAATAGCTCAATTGGCAGAATAAGTAGGCTTCGTAATCCATAAGTCATGGGTTCGATTTCGGACGACTGTCGATTGAGATATTGTATGGAAATTCTTAAATGCCGAAATACACTCAAAAAAGTGTCAGAAAGACTTTATCAATAAAATTACCTTTCGCGGTATCTAACTATCATTTGTGTTTATTTTTACTGTAAAATTTTATTTTTACTAGTTTGTGAAGCTACTATATGAAAAACCAGATGGTTTGAATGATAAATTTTAATGGTCAAAATTACTAAATTGACTGTATGGATAAATATATATGCAAAAGTAATTATTGTCGCATTATGCGTGCATGTATGTACGCTAAACACAGGTTATGTAAATTTTTAGGGAAAAAAATTTTTTTTACAAGTTCGGACAGCTGCAACACGTACGAAAAGAATTTTTTAATTAAAATTTAATATAGCTACTTTATAATATTTTCTTTTATAACATATAATATAGCTTTTGCAACATACTATTTTTTTTAAGAAATTATTGAATACTTTGTATAGCTATTGAGAATTTAAATAAAATCTAGTTTCATTAAAAATCCTTACAATTTACAGAAAAAAAAAAAATTAAGAACTTCAAGTACGAAAATAAAATAAGCATAGCAAGTGTTATATAAAATAAAAAAAATCAATAAAAATAACCATACACAGAAAATCCAAGCGTTCTTTAACTTTCTCAGAACGATCTAATCAACATTTTCAGCCAGTCTCTTTCGCTATCTCAAACGCAAAATATTTTTCCAATCAATTATAATCTGCACCACGCTAAACAAAAAAAAAAAAAAGAAATTCTCAAAGCAACCCCTCCTGTCGATAAAAGACTAAAGACAAATAGTATAAAATTACAATAGTTGTATATCTATATATATACCCATTTCTTTCTTTCATTTTTCTTTTCCTTTTATTTTTTTTCTTCTTTTTTATCCTCACCTCTCCTACACACACACAACGCGTGCGCTTTACAACGACATACTTCCGCGCAACAGTAGTACACGTAGTATAGTATAGCAAAGCCCTTAGCGCCACGGCCTCGCAATTAACGATAAAGGCCGTGCCATTTATACATACATACATACATACATATATAAAATAAAAGCACGTGCAATAAGGCACGTGCAAGTCACGTATTATACCTTACCGATATATCATTGCACGTGCATTTATATATTTATATACATACGCAACAAACTCCGTTCACCTCCTATATATACATACATATATAGACCGATCCGGCTTCCTTATATCAACCCCTTCCACTTTATTTTACTTTTACCCTTTCTCCCCCATCCCGCGCCTCGTTACGGTTTTTTTTCTTTTATTTTATTTTGCGTGTGGGGCGCGCCTTTCATGATTGCTGGTCCATACAGGCGAACTGCTACTGTGTGTAGGCGATTTTTTTATGTACGTTCTCTTCGTGTCTCTGTATTACAGAATATGGGGTCTGGTTTTTTGCCTTTTGTGGGTGTTAGGTTAAATTGGTGTAAGGTTGCGTTTGATGTTGATTTGGAAGGATCTTTAATTTATCGTGTAAGATCGTTAGAACAAGTAAAGCTTAGGATGGTCTTTTTATTTGTCTAATGATTTTTAGAATCTATTGGAATGTTTTGAAAATATTGTTAAATGGTTTTGAGATAAATAAGAGATATTTTACTGTGTATTTTTTGACGTTATTTGGGTATAAGGAAGAGGAAAAAAAATTAACTTTAAAAATTTATTTGTTAGTGATATAATGTTTGTTTAAAATAATAACGTGTTCAAGAAAATTTGAAACAAAATAAATTGCGGTCTAATGTTTTATTTGACGTTGTTTGTCAGCATTTTAATTATTCTCACAAATTTCTCTTATCAAGTTTAGTGTTCTTATTTCTTTTAGTTTCCTTTGAAATGATTATGTTTATTATTATTAATATAGTTTAATTTAATCAACTAGATATTTCGTAATATTTAGGACACGAACAACATATTCATTGTATCATTAATTTAATGTTGATATTCAAAAATCGTAAATATTAACATTATTTTTAAATGTACTCTTTTCCAAACTTAATATTCTTTATCATCTGTAAATAACTAATATCTCACACAAAATATTTAATTATATCATAATTTACTTAATAAACCAAATAATTTTATAGAAAAACTTTTTTTTTAAAAAAACCAACAAAAATCATTAACAATATAAATCAAATTAAAATTACACCAACTCTCCCAGTTACACTTTTTAAAGCTAACGCATTTACATCTCTCTCAAACCGTCACCAATTCATTTCTACATACGCATCTTTTTTTATATATATATTCTCTCTCCACCCCTTTTTACACCCGATAGCACATGCACATAAGTAGCAGCAGCAGTTTGTAATTCACACGGACGACTCGGTATCACTATAACTGACATTTTGTAATAGAGCAAGTCAACAGACCTGCAGCAGCACCAGCAGCAACTCACATAATATAAGTACCAGATGGACATGTGTGTGCGAACAATCATATATGTATGTATATCATTCGTCCGGGGAATGAAACTTATATGTTAGTGTGTAGTAAAAAGTGCATGTCTAAGCGGTTTTAAAAAAGAGAGAGGAAAATGTAAGTGAGAAGTATAGAATCAATGTCGACTTAAAGATATAAATAAAAAAAAAAGATTTTTCGTTTCAGGCTTAATTTGTATCTCGTAATTGGATCTTGAAATTTTTTTATCTTACTACAAGTTTGCTTTAATATTTATTTATATCAAGTGTTTGCATTTTTCATAAATAAAAATAAAAACAGCTAATAAATAACAATTTACGCTTTTACGAATTACGATAAAAGTAATCATTCCACATTAAAAATTTATATAATACAATTTAAATATTTTTAAAATAATTCATTAAATAAAAATAAAAAAACCTTATTTTAACCTTTTTTTTAACAATAGAAAAAAAAGTTTAAAATTACTCTCAAATCAACGTATCAAAAATCCCAAGATCCCTATATAATCAAACGCAAATCAAATTATCCACTTTTAACACTTCTTCTTTCGCTCCAAGTCACAAACCATAGTTGCAAATTTAAAAACTATATACGTATAAGGGTTAAAACATAAAAGAATATATAGAGGGTCGTGTTCAATACAATATACAATAAAGCATATAGGTATAAAGAATCAAAGAAAAGCGAATAGAACTTTTAGTATACCTATACGCAGCACTGAATAAAGGTAGCATATACACTCCGAGTTCGACGGCCACTACTGCAGCGCTCAAAGCGCAAGAAGAGAATAAGGTAAGAGGGGGAGCGAAAGGGAAAGAGAGAGAGAGAGAGAGAGAGAAAAAGCAAAGCGCGCGGCGGTCCGAGCGTGAGCCTTGCCGCCGGCAACGACAGTAGGCCAGCAGCGCCCGTGAAAGTCGGAGGTCTCTATATTATACTGCGCTCGAGTGCGCCTTTTTATATACCTTACTTGCATTGCATGCGCAACTTTATATTATATACGTATGATGATATTACGTGTGGCTGCAAGGCGCGCAATCGCTTGAGAAATGGACCTGTGCGGTGGTATACGAGATGAAAACGATCCGACTTAGAATATACATTTTTTTGTTGTTGTTGTTGGATTTTTTTGAAAGAGAATTTGGTTTTGGGAAAAAGAGTTGTGTCTTAGTAGATTAAGTGCACTTTAAGTTTTATTTAAAGAGTTACTTAGTCGAAGATTTTTTTATAGAGAAAAGAGTGTATGGTTTTAATATTGGCTAGTCGAAGTAATGAAAGTGTTTCGAGAATTGATAATAGTGACAACAGTGAAGACAAATTTGCTTTTTCTTTGATAATGTTATATAGTGGTTGATTAGTGATTGATACAGTTTTTTTACTGTGCTGTGTTTATTTTTATTTTTTTTTTTTTTTTGGAGATTGATATTTTACAAGTGAATACAAATACAAGTTTTTACAGTGACAGTATAATAAAACATAACCTTATTGTAAAAGCAGTGCTTTGATTGAAAGGTTATTGTTATAAACACAGGCCATAACTTTGATAAAAAAAAGAAGAAAAAAAAAGAAAGTCGTTTAATTACGGTTCCTATAAACAGTCAATAAAAAGTCAATAATCTTCCTTAATCAATATTTGACTCAAAATAAAAATAAAAAATTGTAAGTTGCATACGATAAACTTACCTTACACACGTGTGCTTAATCATAACCTTATCTTAAAAACAAAAATCAATTAACAAGTCAAATTCTAAAATTTTCTAAACACATCATCATCAACATCTTAAAAATTACAAATAACTCATCACACCAATACAGTATTCTCAAAATTTACACCACGTGCTCAAAAAATTCAATACCGCGACGATGTACGTCGCGAGTAGCGAAGAAGAAGAAAAAAATCACATCCCATCATCATCCCAATTAATACTCGGTATGCGTAATTTTAATATCGAATCAGAATCCTTATCATCACCTCGTCCAAATTCACAATCTCAACGTGATTATTTTCAAGATGGTTACGCTGGTTTACCGGCACTTGTAGAAGCAACTCGTGCTCTTCGTTGTGGCAGTATCGCAACTAGTGAAAAAATCAAAGATCGTCGTGCTTCGCTGCCAGGTTGCAGTTGTGACAATAATTCAAATGACCAAGAGAACAGGGTATTGGCATGTACGCCATTCTCTGGTGGAAGTAATGAGGAGCCCAGACGTTACTTTAGTGTAGTAAGGCTAAATTGTGACAACAGTAACACAAGTCTATTACGTGGTTCAGCTCCAGCATTGGTGGAGGCTCTCGAACCTAATCACTCGCGTAACGATTCCGGATTTGTGGACAGTGAACCAGAAGCTCAACAACCTCCAGCTCCAAGTTTGGCCCAGGATTCGGTATCCGTACGTTATCGTAGTAGAAGTGGTGAACCACATTATTATCAACGTGGAAATTACATAGCTAGTAAAACCGAACGACTTATAGCTCGTAGATCTTGTAATTACGCTACAACGACAAAAATTATTGGTGAACAACCGCATCAACGCGATATGGTGATCGGTAAAAGACGTTCAGCTTCATTTGAATCAAGAAGAAGCAAGGACGAATGGAGACCGGCTTGTGATGCACGAGCTTTGTTACGTGGTGATGCTACCGATACTGTGACACGTGGATGTGGAGAAGTTGCTAGTTTTGATGAGGACGAGGGATGTGTTTTATTGAGGGTTAGATCGTTATGTTTAGAGGATGATGGTTTACCACCGTTACCACCATCGTCAGTGCAACAGCAACAACAGCAACAACAGATTGTGGTTGATAAGAACGATGGTGCTGGAATTATTGGATTGTTGAAACAGGATGAAAGATGTACGAGAAGGGATAGAGAAAGAGCGAGGTTACTTAGGAGGAGAAGAATTAATGGTGCGAGATCGGCTTCTGTACCTAGGCCACCACAAGTGAGTTTTTTTTTGTTATTGCTTTTGTTTTAAAAATAGTGTAGAATAGAATTATGGGATGAAAGGTATAGGAAAGGGAAAAAGCGATGAAAAATCGTATTTTTATTTTTGTAGTAATTGTCATTTCTAATTGAAATCTAAATTAAATTAATGAAAATGTTGACAAAAATGATCAATTTCATTATAAACGATAATATAATTTTTTAATAGAAAATAAAATTATGCAGGTGTAAGTTATAACATCCTATGTAATAGGTATACTGATGTAATATGACATAGGCATGAAAACTTCAACGCTAACATATCCAGTCACATAATAAAATTTTATTAAATAATCCATGCTATTATTATAATATTTTGCGATTCAAATTATACCTTTAATTATACCCCACTATTTTTCTTCAACTGCTTTTAACAAAAGATGCAGAGATCAAATCAACATCTTCAATCCCTTTTTTAGAAAAAAAATATAGAAAAACACTCCACTCTATGCCATATGCAGCTCTTATCTCAATAGCTCCACTCGACACAAATATATCAGTAAACATAATAAAACAACACACAATAACCACGAATAAAAAAAAATGAGTAACAAATCCCCTTCGATTATCAACAAAGTGAAAATTACGTAAAAGCTTGTCAAAAGACAATATACTTCTGATATCATCCAAACTACGAAGTTTCCTCATCAAATCAACTCATCATAAAACATCAACAACAAAAACAACAACAACTCAAATAAAAAAAATTTCCAAAAATCCGTTAGTTTATCATGGACTGAGCTTTTCTTTAACTCCTCCTCTTTGAATACACAATCGGTCATCGACATGTGGATGTGCGCCTCTCGCGTTATTTGAATTGCAAATATACTATGTATGTGCGTAGGGGAGACCGGGGCATGATTAAAACGGGGCATGATTAAAATTTTGAGATTACTTTTGATAAAATTAAGGAAATTGAATGGTACTTTGGTGATAAACTCGACTTTTGAGCGCCATTATTCGATTTTCGCACTTTATTTTTTAAACGTTTGTTTTACGAATATAAGCTCTTATATTTTAAGAGTGCGCATTAAGGTCCCGCACAATAAACTAGCTTAAAGTACTATTCAAGACGAGTATTTTGCGCCCCCGACGACCTCCCTAGTCTTATGCCTTTCTGAGATACGTTCATTTTAAATAATATATATGTACCCGGGGTATGATTAAAAAAATTTCCAGGGTAATATTAAAAATATTTGCGTGTGAATTGTTTAATATTAATAAGTTTTAATACATAAGGAAAAATATTATTAAGAAAGTACTCGAGATAAGCTTTAATTTGC
>JAPYZE010004838.1:0-10703 GCA_030522805.1 Leptomastidea abnormis | reverse complement strand
CTCGACGAGTACTCGAAAAGTCGAGCACTCGGCTCGAACTCGGTCAAAAAACTCGACGAGTCGAGTACTCGAAAATCCGAGTACTCGCACACCCCTACACTATATTCCTCAAAGTAATAATTAAACGCTTCTTGTAATTACGAGACGCGCATGTTAATCGATTGTCGCCCGTTAACCAATATCGCATATTGCACAGAAACAGAAGTGTCTACCATATCTACGGATAACACGTATTCCAAATTTGTATCATTACTTTTGTAATAAACCTAACTGTATTTTTCTATTTCAAAAGGTAAATTTCACACATAGGAATTGAACTTCAATACAAAAGTTGAGCTAGTAAAGAAAAAAAAAAATGAAACTTGTCGTAAAAAATTTTTTGCAACATCTATGTTGAACTGATCTTGAATGCATTCCTATCTTATTTTATTTAATCCAGATGGTAATATACAGACCAGAAAAGAAAAAAAAAGAAAAAAACTCACCCCCGTACTGACGAGCGACAGCATTATCCTTTCATTCAGCGCCAAAGTCTCGCCTTGTTTCATCTTGATGCGCTTCTTGTCGAGGCACTTCATCGCGTACATCTTGCCGGTGTCGGCTTTACGACAGCCGTACACTTCGCCGAAACCACCTCGACCTATTATCCGATGCACGCTGAAGTCGTTCATCGTCAGCTGAAAAATTTGAAACATTATTTTTAATTAGAAATTTAATTAGACTAAGATACCTACATATTGTTGTTTATTTTATGATCATCATCATCATCATCAAGTTGTTCAATAAAAATGCGAGACATTGGATTTAATTCTTCTAAGGGCAATGTTAGCTTGATGTGATTTTTCTTTTAAGCTGATCGCTTTGGATTTAGGATTACAATGTTTATTTTCTCCTTCGCTCTCTCTTTTTTTTTTCTTTATTTTTCCTTGGCCAAGCATCGAGAATTGAACTAAGCCGATTTGTGGTGAATCGACAGTTTCGGGAGTCAGGTTTTAGGATATGTGTAAAAAGATAAATCTTTGCTAAACAAGTGTAAAGTAACTTGGGTCACGTCATTATAATTTGTTTTTTCTAAAATAATTAGGTATTACATCTATATTTATGATATGCTGCTATTTTTTAATTAAAAAATTTTTGCACAAACATAAAAAGATACATTCGTGCTGTAAATTTGAAATCACAATAGGAATAACAGATAAAACAAAAATCAAAAAAATCAACAACAAAAAATTAAAAAAGTTTGTTTTGAAACAAAGTGTAATCCTTGCGAAAATCTTTACCATATTTTAAATCTATAACTTTGATAAAAAATATTAATTAATTTTAAAATACACAGTTTTAGCGCCGCAGATAATTATGTGTCGGAGATCAAGAATATTTTTGAATCACGTACTGTATTTGAATTTGTATTTTCGAAGCCTATTTTAAAATTTCATGACGAGCATTTTAGACAGGGCATGAAAAACAGATAGGCACTGGAATCAAACCGATCAATCCACGACTTGTGGATGACGAGACCTACACTCTATCAACTGAGTTATACCCAGATCTGTTTATTCTCATTATTTTATCTCGGTTAAATTATTTTATAAGGTCAATCGATAGTTGGATGATTTTAACAAAAAGTACGAGATCACAAGAACTAAATATAATAAATATTACTTTATATTTTTATACAATATACGTTCATTTCAAGCTTTCACATAGGTTATTAATTTTTTTATTGATTTCAGAAATATATAACTATAGCTTACAGATCACCAGATTGGGGCAAAAACATTAAAAATTTAAAGGCAAGAATATTTTACATTTTAATTTCAAAATTCAAGGCAAGAAAGTGCCTATTTCAGATAAAATTTCTTTTACTGTAATTTAAACTTTAACTATTATAAATTATTTTCACGATTTTTTATTACTAATAATTGAAATCTTATATAAACATAACATTTCAAATAATACAAAAATTAGGAAAATAATAATGCTCAAGATTAAAATTAAAATAAAAGAATTTTATCTGAAACAGGCACTTCATTAAAGTCTTGAATTTTGAAATAGAACTCTTTTGTTCATGAGATGTTCTTTACATGTTTTTCTTTAAAATTAAATATTAAATGTTTGAAAACTTTTCATGGAAATTTTGAGAATATTAAACAAAGTGAACTAAATAAAGTCACTAATTTTTTTCTCGCGTAGTAAATGAGATAACATAATTATATGTAAGCAATTTTATTGGTATAAGTATTGATATAAATTAAGAAGAAAAAAAATTCAAAAAGTTATTTATTTCAAATCAAAAGTCAATTATAAATTGCAATTATATTATTGAAAAAACCTAACTTCAAATTAAATGCTGCAAATAAAATATGAAGAAATTAATTGAAATTTATAAAGGTCCAACATACAAATGATAACAATGAGATGTTTACGTGATATTCTGCTTTATTATTTGAATTACGTGTAATTATTGAACATGAAAATTATTCAGTTACACAATCAGTATTATGATGAATAATATACTTAAATCTCGAAATTAATTTCAATTGTTTTCTGCACAGTACCTTTAATATAATTTTACAGGAGTTTTATCTACTCTATAGCTTAATGAACTTTGCGTTGTAATACACTTTTTAATTCGGGAAAAATAATACTTTTAAATTGTTATAATTAACCCAAGGTATCGCATGTAAGAAGATTAATTGATAATTCGCCAAATTATGGTGAAGTTTCACAGGGCGCTTTAATCGAATGTGCAATAATTCAATTCAGTAAGTTACAGCTGTGACATGAGCGCGTCTCTCCCACTCTGCTCTCGAATGCCCTATTTTGACTTTCAATTTACCGAATTTTAAAAGTCAAAATCAACCCTAATAAGAACCTAAAATTTTTCTGGAGTAGAGTTGAATTTAAACTTTTTACTATTTTAAAATGTTGTTAATGTCATTAAGAATTTTAATTAAGAATTAATATTATTATTATTATTATTATTATTATATAGTTATTATATGTAGTAGATGCTTTATTTTGACTTAATTAGCCAAGGAAACAAATATAAAAAGTAAAGAGAAGAGAGAAAATAAATATTGTATCAAGTTGTTAAAACGACATAAACTGAGACTCTCACCTGAATATTGAGCTCGAGATTTTTCCATTGGCAGAAGCGGGTGTACTTGTCACTGAAATAAAGTTTCACATTGATTAAAAAGTTTCACTTCGCGCAAGTTTCGCGAGCGAGTTTTTTGTTTTCTTGGCTTACTCTCGAATGGGTGGATGGGTGGAAGGAAGGAAGGGAAAAAATAAAAGCAACAAAGAATCTATAAGTATACATCTGTATAAGGTAAGTTGGACGCCAAGAAGTTCAAATAACTTACCTCTCGAGGAACTTTTTGAAAGGCTCCCCCCTCAAGTGATTGAAAATCTCTTCGATGTACGGCTGAAAATCAAAGAATTTTCTTTCGTACACTCTTTCTCTCTCTCTCTCTCTTTCTCTGCCGGTTCCATTTTAAACACTTTCCTGTTACTGACAACTTCCTCGTAATTCAACGATAATTTTATGTAACATATTTTCTGGTATTTTTTAAAAATTGTAATTTACAAAATAATTGTTACAAATTTCATTTTAAATAATCATTATTGAAACTTAATTAGATTGTATAGGTACATTTATTATAGTTTTTTTAATTTAATTTTTAATGAATCATAATAAAACATATTTAATAGTCAGTCTTTGTGAAAATTTAATAAAAAGTTGTTTTATCACGTAGAATAAAATTTGTTCATTAATTGTTAAATAAAATTTCAATAAAAATCATAGTCGATATATAATTAAAGTATTTTAATAGATTTTAACGTTATATTATATAATAATTTGAGAAATTCCACTTCGAGACTACTTTAAGTATATAGTAGCTTTATAAAACTTTACAAAAAGTTTACTTATATTCACAAAAAGAAAATAACACAGTAAAAAACTATCCAGCATATAAATTGAAAGATATCATATAGGAAAAAAAAAAAACAGTTCAAAACTCACCTCAAACAAATTGACCGGCACCTCGTTTTTTATGAGATATTCTTGCACGTGCGACACTGCGCTTTCCGAATATTCCTGGAACATCAATACGTTGAGCAGAATTAAAAAAAAAAAAAAAACATTAAAATGACATTACGTGAGGATCGACGTCGTGTCGTAGGAGACATAAAGGTATAGGGACGAAAAAAAACACAATGAGGGTTTTTGAAAGAACCGAGGATAAATGAAGCGTGTCAAATAAAAATTATGAATGAAAGTGCCAAACGAGTCTGCTGCGCGCGCAAATAAATCATTTTTAACGTTACTTCCAAAGATCTTGCGATTCACAAATTTTTTTTTTAAAAAGAAAAAAAATATACTGATAAAATCTTGAATTTATACTTGACCCTTTTTTTTTCTTTTTTCCAAAGAGTTGAAATTCTTTTGAATAAATAATGCTCGTAAATTGGAGTTAAAAAAGCTCGCAAAAACATTTTATGGATAAAATATGTAGGTAGGTATGTATTTTGAATACAATTTTTATTTTTATACTTACAGAAAAGATTTTTAATTAACTCAATTATCACGCTGAGTAAGCCCACTCTCATTGATTTTCTTATTATACAAAAATTAATTGAAATTCTAAAAATTATTATTTTACAAACTAAATTATAGAAAGCCAAAAACATAGGTATTATTAAAATTACAATTGATAAATGTAATTTTTAAAACATCAATTTCAATTAAAACTTAAAACTTAAAAAAAAAAAGATTATCATATCCCACCAATGTCAAGTATTAAGAGCAGTTCAAGGTTTAAAAGCACAATAAGTGCAGTATAAGATGAGTCTCATTAAATATAAAACATATATATAAGAAAGCTCTCGCGCGAGAGAGAGCGAGCCAACGAGGGAATCGCGTCTATAGTTTAGCGCAAGGGTAAAGTGAATAAAAAGTGCTTTGTCGACTTGATGAATCAAGCGCACTTTAATCAAGGAAATTGGTAAGAAGAACAAAGAGAAAAAAAAAATAAAAAAAAGGCAAAAAAAGAGAGAAAAAGAGTGAGATGAAGAAAAGAAGTGTATGTAAGAAAAGTCGGTTACGACAGAGGACGAATGTGTGGAGATAATAAGAGAAAGAAAAAGAGATATCATGAAAGATAAGAAAAAGAGAGAGAGTGTAGGTATATAAGAAAACTCACGTGCGTGTGCGCCAGCAGTTCCTTCATAATGTAATTGTCGTAGATTTCTCGTGCGAGTTTCCTCCGCTCCTCCAGGCATTCGAGCTTCTCGTACGCTTTGATCTGGAACACGATTTTTTAAAACCACAAAGGCTTACTTTCATTTTTTTATTGCCATCATCATCATCTATCATATCATTGGAAAATTGTCCGCAACGCAATGCCTCTCGTCTCGTCATTTTACTTTTCTCGTTACTCCGCGCTTCGATTTGCTACGTGTACAAAATATACATGAAAACTCTCTGAATAAGAGTAGATACTGGGTCAATCGATAATGCGCGACGACGAGACACTTGCTTGAACGCAAAATTTGAGCTTTTCTTTTATTTATTTATTTTTTTTTTTTTTTTCGTTGAACGTTAAAGATATGATATACAGCGACCGTAATTTTGTTTTCAAGTTGGTTCACATTGTGTTTTATTATAAATTTGAATAATGATAAATTTGTAAGGTAAAAGTCTGAGTAGTTATAAAAGCGCCGAAGAACTTTCAAAAGTCATTATTATAACGATTATTTAACGTAATAGAAACATTACAGTCGTTAGATACAACAACTTTGTCAAACGATGATTAAAATCAACAATTATTATAAACATTTAGGATTCGTGCATAAATGCATACCTATATATCTTTTCAAATGCAACATAATTAACACGATTTTGATTATTCCTATTGAAAATAGTAAAATTCATATAGATCATCACGAAGTTTTTATATTTTGTTAACACATGAAATGAAAAAACTGTTCATTGAAAAGCAACTGACGCTGCATGAAGATTATGATGTCATGAAATGTGTGACTTTTCATGCGGTTATGGCCTCCTTGACCTGCACATTTTATTGGCCTCCGTAGGCACAAAACAGCATACCTACACCTCGATCTGACTGCTTATTTTTGTGGTACAAATTAATTCTTTACAAGACTACTAATTCATATTTAAATGAACTTGTTAATGCTTCAAAATATTTCTTCAAATTTATTGAAATAAAAAAGAATAAAATTTTGATAGGAAAATTAAGAGCTGTCGCGATGTATATAAATAAAAGTCAAAACGCACGCGACCGTGTTGTTATTGTGCAATAATTTTTAGCTTACCTGCTCGTAAAACCTGAGTTGTGGTATTGGCTCTTCCGAGTTTTCGCAAAAGTCTTTGAACAACAGGTAACCTATCATTTGCAAAAAAGAAGTAATTTTTTTTTATAAATATATGAATCAGGCTGTACTTTTATAATTATGTTGTTAAATCTACATAAATATTCATATTTTTGTACACATGTAAGCATACTTTATCTCATCATAGTAAATATTTAAATGTATGGTATATATGTATGTTAATTAACTCACCTAGCATTTGATTAAATATTTTGTCGAAATTCACCTCGTTCTTTTTCTCGAGGTACTTGTGCATGACGCTCCTGACGCTGAAAGCAAAAAAAGGAAGATCAGGTCATTAAAGCTCTTTCGAGTTATCGCACAAGTTACAACTATACATATAGGTATACATTATATACAACGCGCTAATGTAAATATGAATAATAAGTATCTAACAAGTATACGTATTACTGTATGGAGGTAAAGAGAAAATGCTGCTGCTGAGGTGGTAAAGCATTGGTCAATCAAATTTTATTATCTCTATACGAAAGAAGTTGAGGATGTGAACTCTGATGTAGATAAAGGTGATGAGGGCTTGCGTTTGCCGCAAGTTTATTGGGTGAGAGTAAAACGATATCAGATTTTTTTTTTAATTCTATAATTTTACAGGTCTTGAATTTTATTACGCTGATGTGGGTTTTTGTTTCAAGATTTATTTTGTCAAAATTATTTTTTCACGAGACGTAAAAAGGGTTTTAAGTGAAAATGAGTAAAAGTTAAATGAATTTAAAAAAAAACCCTTCATTAATTATTAGCTTTTCTAATATTCCAAAATCCAGTTAAACTGTGTTTTTGAGACCTGGGGTTTTCAACAAATATGAAGAATATTTTTGATGAAATAAAGCTAAGAAAGGAAGTTAAAAAAAATTAAACTTTCTTTACGATCCATTAGATATACCTAAATTTCATGCTGTTGCTCGGAAAAACGACCAACTTTCCTTTTTTTTTTTTTACGAGCACATAAAACAGTGTTACTACCTTTAAGGTCGTGCAGCTAAATTTAATTGAATTTTCAAGGCGAAGATTATTAAATTTTCAAACGAAGAAAAAAGGATCGTAAATTAACAAATGATTTAAGAATTCTCATAACAACCCAAACTTTTTTATGGCATCGGATCCTTCAAAAAAATAATATCAAATCTTAGAAAAAAAAGAAAAAAAAACACGCAAAAGCTGGCAGTTTCGTAAAAGTTCGTGACCGAGGGTAAAACTTGGGATCTCTCGTTGAAATCTCACCAGTGAGCAATAAAAAAAAGGCAGCACCAGGCTCGAGCACGTGAGAGTGCAACCGGGGTATGATTTCTCTCCTCAAGGCAATGGAATAGCTTATCGTATCGCGAAGAGGCAATTGTATACTTTATCACTTCTTTTTTTTCGATCTCTCGATTGTTGTTGTGAATAATATGAATATACACTGGTGTGCACATTGTGTCGAGCTGACTCAATGACAAAAAACCAACGTGGATAAAGACAAATAGCTGAGAAAAGGCTTGCCAGCCCGCATCGAACGTATCTATTCGAAACGAAGGCGACATAATAAATGTGCGTCGAAATTGGTAGACTACGAAGGTTCAGTATCTGTTGGACAAGTTACATATTTTAAAAGAGAGAGAGAGAGAGAGAGAGAGAGAGAGAGAGAGAGAGAGAGAGAGAGAGAGAGAGTAATGAAAAAATAAGAAAAAAGCTTGACTATTAGTCCTCTCAGCACTCGCTCACTTATGTAGGCTATGCCACCCAAAAATCAGTCTATTTTTACATATACTTTTAGTGATGCTTATGCACTTTTTGATGCAAGACATACTGCACATGTACAGACTCTCTTTCTCTCTTTTTCTCTTTCCTCTCTTTCTTTCTGTTTCATTCTTCGTTTTCTGTTCTTAAAAATTTTTGAAAAATAATGAGCTTGTTTTGGCAAGCCTAAATTTTTTTTAATTTTTCTTTTTTTCTCAAATTATGCAATAGTATTGGCAAAAATATTAGTTAATTTTACTTATATTTTATTAATTACTATTCATTTTTTTAATGCTATTTTATTTTTTGTTTTATTATAAGAGCTATAATAATAAACGACTATAAAAAATTTGACGAGTAGCTAAGAGCGAGTATTTTTTCTTGGAGCTTTATAAATTCGAGAAACTTTTTCAAGCGCTCGGGAGAATCATAATCCGTTAATTGTAGCTTGATATTGCATTAAAAAGCTTCAATTGCTGCGCGCTACTGGCTGATTTGAATAGCACGGAATAAAAGGAAAATGTAGCTGAGCATTAAATTTAAAATTCAATTCCTTTCATAGCAAAAGAAAAAAAAAGATAAGTCTTTACGAATATATATTTCATTTATTCGTTTTGCATCTTTATCGAGGATGAATTTTTAATAAATTTAAACTTTTCTGATAAAAGTAACGTTATTTAAAAATTAATATTTTGTTCAATGCAAATTTCATTGATGACGCTTTTAATATTAACCAATTTTATAAAAAATTTATAAAGAATTAAACTTTTTAAAAATGCAACTTTCTGGAAAAGTAAAAGATTCATTTTAAATTCAACAAATAATAATTTAATATTTTAGTGTTCAAAAATATTGTGAAACATACAATTAAAATTTGAACTGCAACTTAAATGATAAATTGTCACTACCGAGAGCTTAACAAAAGAAGCTGATGCTTTTATTACTTTCTACCGAGATCTTAATTAATTTTTCTTCAACCAATCTAAAAATTATTAAAATAATAGAAAAAATAACATTATTAACATAAAGTTACAAACAAATCATTTTATCAAATCAAAAAGTAGCACCTAATTTTAATTCCTTTCATAAATTGGCTACTCTCTACTAATATAAATATTGCAGAAATAAATTTAAAGCATAATGCGGATTGCACTTATTTGAAATGAGCGTTTGGAATATTTTTTTAACATAGCTGACTAATCGCATTGTATTTTTAGTATTTTTAAACAAAAATTAATAATGATGTGAAATTTTTCCAACAATTGTAGAATCTCTATAAAAAATGATGTGAATTATTGTAAAATCAGTTATTTTTAGCTTGTAAACTTTAATTGTATACCTATACCTATAATAACTATATCGACTTTATGTAAAAAACCGCTGCCAAGTATTTGTCAGAAAGCTTCCTTAAATAACATTTTATTTCATTACAATTTTTAAACGTTTCTAATAAATAATTGTCGAATAATGTTTAATTTTTTTTAAAGTTTTATTTTTAATTGAAATTTTTTTTTTTATAACATCAATAAATATACATAATTATGTTTTACTACATTAAATTTAATTTATACATACAATTAAAATAATTATATATTAAAATATTTTTGTACTGTCATTGTGCGTTAAGTTTTTTTTAACAAAAATAATTTTATATGTATTTACATTATAAGTTAAATTTTAAAATGTTTTAAAAAACTTCATAAATAAATGATCAAATCAACATACACAAAAAAATTAATATCTCAGAAAATAATCATCCATTAAAGCACAAAATTTAAACAGACCATCTACAAAAAAAAATAACGCAAATGGTGTAAATTTCAAATCAAAATATAATAATTTAATCGAGTTTTTAAATTAACTAAAAAACAGTTTTTCGCAATTTTTTCAAAAGCTAATAAATAAATATGCTTGAAATTTTAACCATAAAAAGTAAATGATATAGCAAATATCTGGTAAAAATTTTAAATTGATAGAATAAAAATTATTCTTTTATTTATTTATATATTTATTTATTATGAATCTTCAAAAAAATTTTAGTTTTTCAACAATAACTTAAAATTGACATAACCTAAAAAAATAAGAAAAAGGAAATAAAGCATTTTTTTTCTCTAAAAAATGTATTTTATCTGAAATTGATATATTAGTTTTTACTATGTTAAAACCGCAAAAACCGATTTTCCGAAAACTAAAAATGAAAAAAAACATTTAAAGATCGCTAAAAAAATTTTTTTTTTCCAAATTCCTTTTTAAAAAACGAATTGAATCCACTTTGTCCGGTCAAAATCGAATCATAGGAACATATTATTTTTCTGTTGTTAAAATTCCATGTCTAGGTGTCATATGCTCAAAGTAGCATACATAAAAAATTGAATATCTCAGAAAATAATCATCCGTTAAGGTGGCTTCGGCGATTATAAACCGACTGACAGATTTGTCTGAAACTTTGGGATTATGTAAATAAAAGCTATCTAATGTATTTGCAAAAAGAAACAGAGAGGTAAACGACTTAATTTCGGAGAAAATAGCTAACAAAAAATCATCAATTTAACATGGAAGCTTATGGGATT
>JAPYZE010004837.1:0-10697 GCA_030522805.1 Leptomastidea abnormis | reverse complement strand
TTTTTTTTTTTAAGAAAATAAATTTGCATGTAGGTAGTTTGAAAAATGAAAAAATGTATGTTGATATTTTAATGAAATATTTTTATTTATTTTGGAGCCAAAAATTAATTTTGCTACAAAAAAAATATTTTACAATTATTATTATATTAAATGTGCATTGGAATGAAGTTGGAACAAATGCCTCCACGACCAGCATCAAGAATAAGTACTGATTTTTCAATCCACAAATCTTTATTAGGATCATAAACTTCTATAGTTAAAGGTGCTTCCATTTTGTCATTGGCACCTATAGCCCAGAGTTTATCCATGTACGTTATCACATTTAAATAATCTCTTTTATGATTCAAACTTTTTACATATTCGCATCTGAAAACAATAAATTTTTTAATTAAAAAATTTTTCAATATTTGCATACGTTAGAAAAAAATTGTATACATTAAGTTTAAAAAAATTACAGAATGTTTAAGATCTTTCTCTAAATTTCTTAAATTGAATTAAGAATTTAAAAACGCACTATTATTAGTTCATCAGATTCGTAATCAAATTTTCAAAGCCAGCGTTTGCTATACTTTTCAAAACCTTGTGCAGGATCTTAATGAAACTATTTTATATTTTTTAGATTTAATAAAAAAAAATTTTACTCGAAAAAAATGTAAATTTACTTATAACACGAGTTTCATGTTTTTCAATTTACATCAAAATTTGTTTATTTATTTAATAAATAAACACGAATATCATATTCATTTACCATTCGACTTTAAAATTAAAAAAGTATCGACAGAAATTTTATACTCACGTATTTTTAACTGGATCATATACTTCTACAGTTTTTAAAATATTTTTATCCCTTTGAATTTTTTCTGTTGACGTTCCTCCACAAAAATAAAGCTTATCATTAAGCACAGCTATTCTAAATTTACACCTTGCCGTGTTTAACGTAACATTAATTAATGTCCACTCATTTATTTCTGGATCATATCGTTCAATCTAAAAAAATCATTAAGTTTAACTTTGAGTATCAATTAAAATATATTCAATCTTTTTTTTTTATCTTACCGAATTAAGACACAATCCTTTTTCATCATACCCTCCACACACGTATATACACCCATTCATTACTGCAATAGCGAAGGAAGTACGTTTGGTATTCATAGAAGCGACTGTTTCCCATTCCTTGGTCACAAGAGAATATCTTTCTACTGGATTTTTGTTATTATTATGTTCTTTGATATAATCGCCAAACACGTAAAAATAATTATTAAAAGCTACCAATTGGGGTTCACTATAACTGTAAGTAATTTTACATTATTATATTAACTTAAAATAATTTATTTTATAAGAATAAAAAAATTGTTTATTTATATGAAATCAAAGACTAATTTTTAAAATTATTTTCTTTTCACGTTTTAAATACATCTTAGAGAAAGAAATACTAATGAAAACTAAAATAATTGTAAAATAGTCCTTATAATAAGCATTTCATATATAAAAATTACCTAAATTCACTGTTCATAACTAATATTTTTTCCCATCTAAACAAATGAGGTTGATAAACTTCGATAATACGTTTTGGACTATTTTTATAATCTTGTTTAATTGCATATAATTTATTATGAATTACACAGCTGCTAAACAAGAAATTGTTATCGTCAGTTGACTTAAATTGTAACCAGATATCTACAAAGAAAAGTAATTATTAAGTGTTTTAAGATTTTTACAATTAATTTTTTTATTTATTTATCTTTACGTTACCTTTTGTAGGAATGTAAATTTTTGTAATTGTTGGATTATTTCTAGAAAATATTACCAGACGCATTTCTTTCGTTGTGATACGGGAGTGTATAATATTAACAATAGTATCCCTGAAATGTTAATTTGTTATTTAAATAAATTATATTTTTTAAACAATAAAAATAATATTTTACGTTAAATATCAGAAAAAACTTACCTACATTCCCTTGAATTACAAGTTAATTCATTTTTCAAAATAGTATTTATCAAATACTGCGCTGGCATTCGAAAAAAACGCGTGGAATTCAATAATTCTGGTAAATATTTTTTTCTTTCATTTACGTTATATTTAACCCATTTAATTACAGCTTCAAAAATCATTTCATCCGAGAAAACATACAACTCCTCGTCACATAACAATTTTTTTAATCCATTAAAATCAACATGAAAATAATCTGTGGTCTCTTGAAACTGATTAAATTTTTTTAACAAAATTTTGTTGGCTTTTTCTGCCAATGCGGCACATGAATAAATTAAATTAAATTGAGTTAATCTGTATACGTTATTTATTGAAATTGAACCTTCGAGAAATTTAGCGCAATGTTCTGTCAATTCATTGAGACCCAAAAAGTCAGAGTCTATTAAAAGACTTTCTACGTTATTTTCATCAATTGTTAAGCATTCCGTGTAAGCGTAGTCAATGAAAAGCTGCATACTCCTGTAAATAAAAATTGTTATAAATTGTTACCGCTTTATTAGTTTTTTTTTTTTTTTTTTTTTTAAATTTGATAAAATTTGAGGTAACTTACGAACTTTGTACACAGTGTAATATCACTTTATCTTCTGTATTTTCTTTGAAATCATTTTTAAAAATTCTTTCAAAGAAAGGTATTTTTGCGGCAAGTATAGTTTTGTGTGCCAAAAAAGATTGGTCACTTGTCTGCAAAAAATAAAATAAAATTTTTTAATTTAGATAATATTTCCAAATATTGCAATTATATAAGTTGTTTTTTGAAACCTACCTGTATTTTAACATCACAAGGTTTTCCTGCAATATTACATTTATTTAAATTAGAAATATTGTATGATTTTTTAACAATATTATTCTCTTCTGATTCCATTGTATTAAATTTAAATACAATCTACAGTAAAAAAAAAATACTTTAAAAAAAACTTAAATGTTATTAAAAGATTTTATCCATTTTTTAAAAAATCTTTAAATTATATTTAATAATAAAATACTTTAGCCATTGCACTTTTTTTATGTTAACAGCGTTAGAAGAGACGCTGTACAAAAATCTGTGTACATATACTATAGATACAGTATACAGTGTGGTGTTCGTTTTTCTAAAAATTAAAAATGGTATTCTCAGTCGGTACATGGATTATTTATCATAATATGGTTAACTTACTTATTGAAATAGCCATTTTCAATTTTGGTTCGAACAGAATATCTAATTTTGTTAGCTGTATAATCATTTTATTTTTCCTTTCCATGTTACAATAAAATTCTTTTTATAAAATAATGTTATATAATTTAAATTCATAAATTTAACTTTTAAATATTTTGTTACAATATAGTACACTCGATTAAGTTTTAAAAAATAAAAATAAACGGATATTATTAAAAAAATTAATTTTATTAATATTTTGTCACAAAAAATCTAACTTTTAAAACAATTGTAGATATGTACATAGATTACAATTCATTTTTTTTTTCATATTTAAAAACTATCTAATGAATTAAAATCTATCGCGATTGCGCCACCACAAATATCAGAAAAACCACATGTAAGTAATCCATTTACAATCCAAGAATCAGTATCAGGTTCGTAAAATTCAACGCTCGCTAGATCTTTTGATTTTTTGTCTATTCCACCAATAGCCCAAAGCTTATTCATATATGCAACCACCACAAATGCTGCTCTTTCGTAATTCATACTTTTTACATATGTACACCTACAAAAGAAATTTTAATTAATTTAAAAAAAAATAACAAAAATTTATTTATTATATTTTTACAAATCCAGATATATTATTATACTTACGTATTTGTTACAGGATCGAATACTTCAACTGTATTTAAAATTCCTTGTATGTTTCTTCCTCCACACAAATAAATTTTATTATTAAGCACAGCTATACCAAAATTGGATCTTACAGTATTTAAAAAAGCGTCAAGTAATGTCCATTCATTTTTTTCAGGATCATATTGTTCAATCTAAAAAAAAAAAAAAACAATAATAAGTATTATATAATTGTTCCTTCAATTATTTTTTATTAAGACAAAATTACCGTATTTAAATTTGAAAATCCACTCCATCCACCAAATGCATATATAAGCCCATTCATCGCTGCAACACCAAATAATAAACGAGTTCGATTCATAGGAGCTACTGTTTCCCATTTATTTGTCTTAATATAATATCTTTCCACAGAATTTGAAATAGTTTTGTCAGATCTGTTATCACCTCCACATGCATATATACAATTATTTAAAGCTACCAGTTCGGGAAAACTAAATTAAAAAAAAAAATTATTTTTTAACAATCAAAAATTAAGAAAATCTAATTTTTTTTTTTCAACTTACTCAAAATTACGATTTAAAACACTTAATTTTTTCCATTTATTGATATGAGGTTCATAAATTTTAATACATGGCAAAGCATCGTTTTCAGGTTTACCAATTGTATATATTCTATCGTTAACTACGACACTACTGAAAAATGTAAAACTTTTGTCATTCGAATTAAATTGTTTCCAAGTACCTAAAAAGACAAAGTTATATATTAATTTGTAAGTGATATTTTAAAAAAATATTTTTTTCAAATGATTACCTAATGCAGGAAAATAAATTTCCATCACTGATGATTTATTTTTGGGTAGTACAACAAGACGCATTTCATTTAACTCGATACGAGAGTGAATTACATCATTAATCATATTTCTGAAACATTAAAATATTCATTGAATCAATTTTTTTTTTTTTTTTCATGCCAAATAAAAATAAATAAATATTTAATAAGTCATACTCACTTGCATTCCTCTGAACTACTAATCAATTCATTTTTTAAAATAATATTTACTATATACTTAAGAGTCAATCTAGAGTATCTGATTAAACCTAATAAATCTAATAAATATGTTTTCCTATCCTCAACATTATTTTCTACCCAATAAATCACAGCTTCAAATATTATTTCTTCAGTTGGAACTTGTAAATCGTATTGGCTTATTATTTTATTTAAATCATCGAAAGTAAAATCAAGATAATCTGGAGTCGTTTGTAGCCAATAAAAATTTTTTGCCAAAAATCTTTCGGTCTTTTCAACCAATTTTTTACAAGATAAAATTAAACCTGATTGTCGTAGTCTAAATACATTATCTGTTGAAATACAATTTTCAAGAAATTTAGCGCAATGTTCTGTTAATTCAACGAGACCCAAAAAATCAGAGTCTATTAAAAGACTTTCGACATTATTTTCGTTTATCGTTATGGATCCTGAATAAGCATAGTCAATAAATAGCTGTACATTACTGTAAATATAAAAAAAAAACATTATTACCTTTATTCATAAAAATTTTGTTAATAATTTAAATGTATAAAAAACTTACGAAGTTTGAACGGTTGGTAATTTTACAATATCTTCGGTATTTTCTTTACAATTACTTTGAAAAATTTTTTCAAAAAATGGTATCGATGTGGCAAGAATAATTTTGTGAGCTGGAAATGATTTTTCACCTGCCTGCAGAAAAAATAATTTATGTAATCAAATAAAAAAATTAAACGGTAGTTTAAAATCCTTCAAAAAAATATTTATTGTAGCAGTTAATTTTTATAACTTACCTGAATTTTAACGTCACAAAGCGTTCCTTCTGCTCGAAATCTTTCTGAGACAGTAAAATTTGATGTTTTATAAATAATTTTTTTTCGTTCTTCTTTCTCTTTTTCCATTTCCAATAAATGTAAATAAAATCTGTAGATATAAATAAATAATTTAAGATATTTCATTTTTTTTTTAAAAAATTTTATATTTTTAAGTGCGTACATAAAATTAAAAAGCTATTTCTTTCAATACCATAAATACTTGCATGCTTACTTAATGAATATTTATTAATTTTATTATATATTTATTTACACAGATAAAAAACTAACTTATATGTTTTTTAGTGTTTCTAAATTTATAAACAGAATAATTTATTTAATTTAAAACTTAATATTACACGAGACGGTTGAAACGCTACGTAGAACGCCATGTGAATATCTGCATATAATCTACATAATAATATACAGTATGGTGTTTTTACAATAGTATGTGTCAAACAATTTTTGGCTACATTTTATTAGTGACCATTTTAAGACTTAAATTCCCGTTACTGTCACTGGACCGTCATTTGAATAAATCTGCCAGTGTTTAAGTATCATAAAAATATTATTATTTTAATGTTTCTTAATCATTAGTATAAATTTTTCAAATGAAAATTTCTTAACGAGAGGTTTAGATTAGATTCCTAGTTCAAACAATTTTTTTCATTGCTGATTTGACTTTTAAGGGATGAAATACTCGATAACTCTACATTACCGATATTAGCGTACTTATTAATTATTTTAATAAAAATGTAAAATCTAGCAAAATCCGAGATCGTATGTATTTCGTTGTAATATATTATCTATCATATTACAAATTTTTAAATTGAAATACTGTCGGCATTTTAAAATATTCTTGCTCAGAAATGTTTCAAAATACTCTAATGAAAATGTAAACTATTTGATATTTTGCAATTGCAAAAAAAAGGTGTGGCTGAGCATCGGATAAAAGGAGTTTATATAATATGTCAATTAAAAGCATCGCAATCAATGTCTGTTGATTGTATAAGAATACAATTCTTATCGGCATCACTATAATCGAAAATAACTATATCTAAAAGACACTCTAATTTTACTTATGTAATATCATGTATTAAAAAAAGGACAATTGTGTATAATTACATTGCATGGACTCAAATCAATCTATTTATAATTATTATAATTTATAATTTTTATTTATTCAATATTTATACATTTTCTGGATAACTTCCCAAAAATTTTAATGTTTGAATTTCGCGCCACTATACTAATGTAGCGTTGTGCATTGTGCGTCATATAATGCCACTTACTTAGTTGTACCATTTAAGGCGGTAAATTTAAATTTGAACGCTACCATAAGTTTATGCGTTTATTCACAACCTGCAATATTTGTCCTTATAAATTTTTTTTATAACATATTTAAAAATCATATAAATGTATTTTAATTAAGTAGATAATAAATGTAAATCCATAAGAATGGCTCCGCCACAAAGATCATACAAAGAACCGTTGAAACCGGATTGTACAGTCCACAAATTCTTTTCAGGATCATAAACTTCTACATTTTTTATTAAATCGACTCTATTTCCACCTACAGCCCACAATTTTTCCATGTATGCTATAAGAATAGAAGAACTCCTTTTGTGATTCATATCTTTCATAAATTTACACCTACAAAAAATAAAATAATTATTAAAACATTTTTAAATATATTTCGCTATAAAACATTTTTTACTCACTTGTATCGAAATGTACTATTACTATTACAACAAAGTAAAACTATGGCTATGATAATAATAATAAAAAACTGAATAATTTTCATTAAATTTTACTAAATCATATAAATTGTGATTTTTACTAAAATATTATAGTAAAATTTGATATAATTATGATAGAATTTAGAATTTTGCCAAATAAAAATTGATGTATTTTTTATAAAATTTACTATAGGTAATTATATGAATTATATCAGTTATTATCATATATTGAGACTGTATTTTTTGTTTTCATAAAAAAAAAAAGTAATTTTTACAAATTATTAAATCCCTTCTCTCAGTGTACTTACGTATTATTTTCCGGATCATACACTTCAAACGATCTCAAATCATTCTCTATATAGTTATGTCCTCCACACATCCAAATCTTATTATTAAGCACAGCTATTCCAAAATCGTACCTTGCTACGTTTAAAGAAACATCCATCAATACCCACTCATTTTTCTCTGGATCATATCGTTCAATCTATAAAAATAATGACATTTCAATAAAAGCATTTTAAAAAATAAACTTATTCAATTATTTTATCTTACCGAATTTAGTGAGCTGTGATTTTCATCATATCCACCACATGCATATAAATGTCCATTAAACGTTACAACACCAAATAATCTGCGCTTGCAATTCATAGAAGCTACTGTTTCCCATTTTTTACTTAAAAGAGAATATCTGACCACTAAATTGATTTCTTTCATATTCATAATACCACCGCATACGTATAAACAATTGTTAAGAGCTGCTAACTGAAAATGGCTAAAAATTAAAAAATCATCTTAATTAAATTAAATTTCTAAACATTAAAAAAAAAAAATAATAATAATAATTGCATTAACATACTAAACCAGTCTGTCCATAACAGCTATTTCTTTCCATCTATTCATATGTGACAAATAAACTTGAATGCATGGCAGTGAATTATCTTTATCTACGATTATATATAACGTATTATTAAATACAACGCTGCCAAGACATTCACTTCTATTAATCTTTGAATATAATTGTTGTTTCTTTGTGTTTGAATTAAATCGTTGCCAAGTATCTATAAAAATAATTTTATAATAATACAAAAATAATTTTATTATTTCTAAAACGTTTTTAAAAAAAAAAAAAAATTTTTATGCGTTACCTGTTTTAGGAAAATAAAAGTTCATAATAGATGGGTTATCTGCAGAAATTATTAAAATGCTTTTCGTTTCAGGTATGATACAAGGATGTATTAGATTATTGATAATACCTTTGAAATATCTATTAAATAAATTGTATTTTTATGACATTATATAATAAAAAAATTATTTTATTAGAAAATAATATAGCTTCATAAATATTTTTTCATGCCTTTAAAGGCAAAAAGCGACAATTTTGCCCCTCACATCAGAAAAATAGCATGAGCACCATTGAAGGAAATAAAGAAGCTTTCCAAGGTGCGTAATATACTAATTACACAATTTTACAAAATAAATCATTATGAAATAGCAATAAAAACTCACCTATATTCTTCAGAATTGTAAATCAATTCACTCTTTGAAATAGCACTTATTAAATATTCCGCAGTCAGTCTTAAGTACTTGGTACATTCTAATATTTCTAATAAATATTTTTTCCTTTCAGCGACATTATGTTTTACCCATTTAATCAAAGCTTCAAACACTGTTTCATTTTTAGAATTCAACAGATTGTCGCTGCATATAATTTTTTTTAAATAATCAAAAGTAATATCTAAGTAATCAGTGGTCGTTTGGAACCAATTAAAATTTCGTATTATAAATCTGTCAGCTTTCTCAACTAATTTTTCGCAGAAAGGAATCGAATCTAATCGAATTGATCTGCATACATTATCAATAGATATGCATTCCTCGAGAAATTTGGCACAGTTCTCGCAGTAAACTCATTGAAACCCAAAAAATCGGAATCGATGAGCATACTTTCCGCATTGTCTTCATCGATTGTTATACATCCCTTGTAAACGTAGTCAATAAAAAGTTGCATATTTCTGTAAAATAATAAATTTTGTTATATATTAAATTTTTTACTCAAATTCGAGATTTTATTTTCATCTAAGAAAAACTTACGTAGTTTTAATGTTGTGTAGGTGTTACTATGTGTTCGGTATTTTCTTTCAAATTGTTTTCAAAAGTTTTTGCAAAAAAAGGTATTGATGCAGCAAGAATAATTTTGTGGGCTGGAAAACAATTATTAACTGTCTGGAAAAAAATTATTAGAATAAATGAATTTGAAATTTTTTTTTGTTAATTGTTTGATACCTGTGTCTGTTCTCTATCTAACTATAACCACTGTAGGGAGGCAACTTAACCCCCAAAAAGTATGTTTATTGCACTTAAATAAATTTTTACAACTAATTCGAAAAAGCTTTACCTGAATTTTAACATCACAGAATTTTCCTTTAATCCTAAATTTTTCAAAATCAGAACAACGACATTTTTTATGAAGGATTTTCTGTTGTCTTCTTTTTTCTTTCATTATAATAAATTTAAATACGGTTTGTAAAAAAATTATATATTTATAAACATTTAAATAATTAATGTTAAATTAAAAAATATCAATTGAAATAATGCTTCATTTGTAACTAAAAATGATTCCAACTCTATAAAGGACGCTATGCAAACATTTTAAGAAAATGTACAATGTGACAGAAAGACGCAAATTAAGAATTGACGAAGTCAATTTGGAGATTCTATATAGATATTATCAATGGGTGATCATTATTTAAGAAAATTATTAAAATTTTATTTCCGCAAACAGATAACCTGTTTATCTCTGCGGGGTTTATGTAATATTGCGAGAATCTTGTAATGTTATGTAATATTTTATGGTTTAAAATAAATATAATTATAAACTACTTATAAATTTTATTTTCGTTTATTATTTATTAGTTATTGTTTATTATAACATTAAAAAAAAAAAAATGAAAGAGTATTTTATCAAAGTAATAATGATAAAAATTATATTTAAAATCTTTTTTTTTCTTATTTAAACATATATTATGAACGATTTCATAAAATGTTTTGTATTACACCTGGAATATAAAAAAAAATATTTACATTCGATATAAACGATCTATGAAAGATTTGTATTTTACATAATTTTTGCATAAATTTAATAAAATAATGAATTAAAAAAATCTTAATTTATCTTATTTGCCAAACGAATTTTCATATTTCTGTTTCCTTAATATAGGGGAAAGTAGGATACTACCAGAAAAGTGATTTCTTTTGTACGTAACTTCTTTAATTTTCAATATTTTTAATCCAGACAAAAAAGATCTTTAAGGTATTCTCTTTAGCTACAAAATCCACTTTGTCTCCTTTGATTTTTACATGTTAAA
>JAPYZE010004836.1:0-10009 GCA_030522805.1 Leptomastidea abnormis | reverse complement strand
TTATACCCAAAATTTGCACTCTTCACGCAAGCCCTTTCAAAAAAATATCAATTTTTAATCAATTTTTAATTTTTATAAATTTTTCGAATAATAAACCAGTCAACGAGGTTAATTAAACGCAACATAAAAATATAATACTAAACAGATATATTTCGAACCAAAAGACTTATTATTTTGAAAAATAGCGTCGTATAGATTGTAACTGTGAGTAAAGTCGGTAGGATCTATAGGATATATATTTTGACCAAATCGTTTACAGTTTAAGCCATAATTTAGCGTCTTTGTATAAACGCTATATGTAAGCGTATTTCAAGCTAAGACATAGAAGAGCTCAGATCGGTGAGCGTCAGTATCAAATTAACGATCATCAAGTTACGAAGTCAATACGTTTGCCAACCGATCCATCTCCAGTCTCGATAAATTTTCAATATATTAAACCATGTCGGAATACAACAGAAGTTATAATCCAAGTGTTAACAGACCTGCGCCTCAATGTCATATTCGGATTCCAACTTTTCAGCCGAATAACATCAGTGGATGGTTTGATCAAATGGAGACAGTTTTTGCAAGTTGCGAAATTTATGACGATAATGTCAAGTGCAATTACATAGCACTGAATATTGATGAAATATCAATTAAAAAAGTTATGAGTATTATTCAGGAGCCAGCTTCGACACCGACTAGATATCAAAGGATGAAAGATACTTTATTGGGTAACGAAAAACATTATGGACGTGAATATCAAGTAAATCAAGTTGTGGAGGATAATAATAACAACAATCATGGTAATCAGCAGTTTCCTCGTACTTCATATTCTAATGTTTTCCGTCGTTATATGGGAATAGATAGATAATAGAATATAATCCAAAAAAAAATAAGATAAAAAAAACGAAAATTCTGGAAATATTCAACGTAAGATAATTTAGTTAAATTTTTTTTTTATGAAATTAATAATGGCTAGTATTTTGTGTAAGCTTTGTAAAATTGTTAAATAGTAAAAAAAAAAATTGAGCAATGTATATCAGATAAGGCAAAATTGTAAATTTCATTTGATGCATAAATAAAGTCTAATGTTATAAGTAAATATTTTATGTGCTTAATAATTTCTAAAAAATTAATTATACGTCTCAGCATGTTTCAATATTCAGTTATGAGCCAAAATTTATTTTCTTACGATGTACGTCTACTGTCATATAACAAAATATATTTTTTAAAGAAAGAAATTCGAGAAAGCTTGATGGAGCAATGCTGGTAGAAAGTATGCTTTGCAATTCACAGATCGTGGGTTCAATTCTAACTGCTACCGTTTTGAGCTTCCAAGATTTATCCTGAAATACGACGCTTGGTCGAACGTTATAAAGGAAATTTGAAATTATTATAATCATTCGATGACTCTGGCCTGGTCACTTTTTAAATAGCTTTACTACAATTTAGAAATAAATAGATGAAAAAAAAATTTTTAATTTCTAACATCAATCTTTTTTTTATATTCTTATTAAAATATTTCTACGTTTAAAATTTTTATCTTTTTTTATTTCATTTTCTACCTAATTAAATATAGTACGTCGATAAATAAATGTTTATTATATGATTTTTTAATCTTATTTTTATATGCATTTAAACTAAGATATATTTAATTGTATCTCACTTTTAGATACGTTCTTTTATTTATTAATGCAACACAGATATTTCGACTGATTTTACAAAATTTTATTATGTATATAATACATTGTAATTTTAACATCATTTTGATAAATAATTCATAAAAATATAACAAATTTATATGTTTATTATTATATACCTCGCATTCAATTAAGCTTCACAGAAAGTTAAAAAATTTGTTTCTTGAATTATAAACTAACAGAAACGTTCTTATTTTTGTCCATAAGTAAATTTATTTAAAATTAAATTTTTTCCATTTAAAATACAAAAAATACCTATATTATCAATAACAAGCATCTTATAAAGGGTATATCAATATTAGCTAAATATTATCTAAAAAATTTTTCATCTTTAAAAATTAAAACTAATTTTACTACTTACTTTCCCTATTCATTGTATAATTCGGTCTAATTAATTAATTTATTAAAAATCTGCAAATTGACATTATCAGTCTCATATCCACCACTATGCCAACAAAATGAAATTTTCATCACATAAAATCAAGTCAAATACATGATGTTTATAAAAGAAATAATCTGTTAAAAAGATCAATGTCTCCAATAAAATAGCATAACTCCATCAACCTCTTCACCAAAAAAACAAAATAAAAAAATACGACTCCCAAAACAATATTTACAAATTACTCAAATTCACATTATACACATATAAACTCTCAGCAAACGTATTAGCTTCTCGCTTAAGACTTGCTTCAATACTCGCATACCAGCTATATATGTATCTCTTTGCTTCAGAAAGCGAACGCAAAGAGAGTGAAAGAGTGAGAAATACAGCTGAATACGAGATATAGCCATCTCTCTGGTCTCGGCGCGCTTTTATATATAGTATACCTATACCTATGTATAAATTGAGTGACAAGAACCAAAGGGAGTAAAAGAGGGGAAGCATTTAAGGATATATGTGAGGAGTATAAGAGCGCGAAAAGGAAGGCGAGTATAAGAGAGAAAAAGAGTCTCTCTGCCGCATTAGCCGGAGATGTAAGCTTTGATCTCAGCCGCTCTCTCTCTCTCTCTCTTTCTCTTTTATAATACTCTTGATCAAAGAATATATATATATATATATATATATATATATATATATATATATATACTTTTTCTCTTTCTACATATCTCTCACTTTGGTTGCCTCTTTCTTGCGCTCGCGCGCGGGCAAGCCACTTGTCACCGCCACTCTGTCTCGCGCGCAGTCTTTGCTAATATACTTATATATATCTACGACCTATTGAACCAAGTTTTCTCTCTCTCTTTCTTGATCGCGAAATTTCGTTTTGCAATGTTTTTATACTCTCTTATCGTGCTGTTAATCTCTTTTGCTTTCCTTACCGATATATCTTTTTAATTTCTCATAACATACATATATAAATATCGCGAGTGATCGATCATTAGAATTACTATATATACGTTCTGATTTTATTTTTTTGCGCGTGAGACATTGGTACTTATTGCGCGTTTAATTTTTTACGTGTGTTATATGTTTTGAGGTTTTGCAAAATAAATGATATATATTTTTTTTTAAATGATATTGAAATACGTGTTTATCATAGGTGTAAGTGTTTTTTTTTATTGCTGTTGTGTTGGTACCAAATATTAATCATCGGCTTTCTTTACGTCTGTATATGGTAATTTAATATAGATGTATGTGTATGTTGTTGTTCGTTGGTACAGTTGGTACCGAGGGAATTCCGGAAAAAAATTAGCTTATCTTATGTTATGTGCACATCGATGATATTAATAATAATAATATTATTATCATCCTTGTGTTTATAAGGTACATTTAAAAGTTTTGGCTTTTTAGAACATAATATGTGCGTTGCTTGGTCAAATATGAGTGACTGATAAGACACAAACTTTTATGTGATACTCTGTTATTCGACTTAGTAAACTTATATGTGGAGTAAGACAATATGCCTATTAAATTGAATAAACAATTTTTCGTAGAAATAATAATGTTGGATGTCAATATTTCTATGAAAATTCATCTCAAAACGTCGTAAGCTTATAAATTAGCATAATAATGGTGAAATGTGTTTTTGACATTTGTAAATTATGAGTTCGTGTAATTTTTTTTTCTCAAGAAAGTCTTGGATAAATGAATATCTAAATAAGATATAATTTTTGTGGTTCTAATGGACATTTGAATTTTTTTAAGTAAAATTACATGATGGGTTTTTATGGATCATCTTTTTTGATTTTATACGTGATAGTTATATGGGCGTTTAGTACGATTTAACATGGCACTTTTGATTTTGTTCTACTTAACTAAAGAAATTGACTATGTCACAATTATTTTGTACGTCCTTTTTTGTTTTTTTCTTTAAATGGCTTTTCAATTATCTAGATTAAAAAAAAAAAATAAATAATAAATAAATATTTTTCTAGTTCGATGGATAAATTACAAAATATAAATTGTATTTTCAATAACATCACGTGATCAAAGTATCTCGTTTATTATAAGTCAACTCTGTAATTTAATACCTAATGAAAAGAAAAACCCGAGAGGTTAAAAACTCGTCAAATCGATTTTAATTTTTTAGTGATTTTTAGCGATTTTATGTCACTCAATATTTTAAACGATGCATTACATCGATTTCTTTGATGCCTCGACAATTTTACCGATTACAAATGATTTCAATCAATGATTTCGTATAAAATTATTAAAAATTTCTCAGAATAGCGATTTCAATCGATTTAAACTAATTTAAAAAAAAAAATCGATTTCACGAGTGAAAAACACCTTGGCTAATACTAATATTGAATCAATCACACTATGAAAAACACGAAATAATAAAATTTACTTAATAAACAAACATCAATTCAACAAGCAGACATATTAAACACACGCCGTAGATAATAGCTCACCAAAAAAAAAAGATCGGTATTCATCACAAACATCATACAACTATACCAAACAATATAATGACCAACATTGCGGTATACAAAATGTCAATTAAAGAAACAAACGCAGCTAATAACTATTATACTCGCAACTCGGTATATACATATGTACCTACAAGCGATGTAATTATTCATTTATCATATATTTGCAGTCATAACCGTCGCATTATTAACAATCTTCAGTATACGTATGCGGCTTTTTTAACCTATCTGCAACGGGAAGCAAAGTAACGCACGTGCATATATTTATAATCTACATACAAAAATAAGCAAGCAAGCAATTTTAACACACAGACAGAACAAAATTCGCATTTGCTTTTGCTGGTCCAATATATGAATGTATGTATGCATGTATACATACCAGCATAGTTTTATATATACATCGTCTCATCAAACAATAAAACCCAACAATAGCGTATTTATACGCAAGTTAAAGAAGACTTATTTAAGAGAGACGTGTGCATTTTTGCGTCGTCGTCGTCGTCGACGTTGTTGTTGTCGACGACGTCGTCGCGAGTTGGACTGAATAATAATTGGTATACACCGCCCTTATATCCTACTCTACTATATACGTTTCTTTCTCTCAGCAGGCGCAGTAATAGATTAATTCGTGGACAATGCGGCCGCAGACTAAAGCGACTACAACAACGACTGTGAGGTTTCCAAAACAAAGTCTTAGAAAATAAGCGAAACGAGTGTGTGTTTGTGTGTGTGTATGTGTGTACATTTTAAATTTGCTCAATGTAAGAGAGAAAGAAAAAGAAGTTTTGGTATAGTTTGTAAATTACTATTACTCCACCGAAATGTCACTTTTACTCCCGCCCCTAATGATGCAAATATATACATATAATTATTGTGTCGGTTTCGTTTCTCCATAGCTTTATAATCCAACATACATTATATTACAACAGTGAGCCAGTTTAAAAGTATAAAATATAGTTTTTGGTACACTATAATAAAAGAGAGAGCGAGAGAGAAAATAAACGCGTATACGCAGGCAGGAAGACGCCGATGAAGCGGCAAAGATTTTGGTGTACAGAGATATTGGATTACCTGTGGGAAAGAAAGACGCCTACGTCTTATTACCGCTTGTTTTCAAAGCTCTCCCATCACCCCTCTCTTTTTCTCTACTCTACTCTACTCTACTCATTCCTTCATCATCTAAAACCAGCCAACTCTTTGATGTGTGTATGTATGTGTTTGTGCTGTAATTACGTGGTTATTGATAAGTCGATCAGGTTACTTTTTGAAGGGAGGGCAGGGGTTTATATATATTATATGTACCTGGGACCTTAATAAAGTACACAATAAAAGAGGACAATATGTAAGAGGGTGTAGGTATATATATAAATATAAGAGAGACGCGAGTGAGTGAGAGAAATCTTTTTTTTTCATTTATGTTGCGCAGTGTGGACCAAATGAACTCTCAATGAGTTCTTATTCTTATATACTATATAAGGTATATTATACGTATACTGTGTGTATAATTCCCCCTGTTTTTCTTTTTTTTTTCTTTTTCTCTTATCCCTTTTTTTCGTACACGCCTTTGCTGCCTCTTGTGTTAAGTTGTGCCATTATTTTTACCCAAATGTTCACTATTTAGCACGGTTTTTAGAGAATTGAGAAGGGGGGAGAGGGGAAAAAGCTTTTGTGTACTTGGCGATGGAAATTATTAAGTTTCGTTAAATATTTTGGTGTATGTATATAAGAGGGTCGGATTCTTTCATCTTAATTGTGTCTGATTTTATATATGTAGGGATGTATGTGTATGTTTGATTGTGTGTATTGGTGTTTTTTTGTGTTGGTTGATTATAATGAATGTTGAATTGAATTTTTTTTATTTATTTAAAAATATAATTAAAAAAAAAATTATGAATGTATGTTAGTTTAATATTATATAGTCAAAAAAGCTACTTTGAACACTACGATTTTTTCATTAAACTACTCTATAGTTTTGGTTATACATCATAAAAATATAAAAATCCCCCAAAAATTAATAAAAAAAAATAAAAATCAAATAATTAGCTTCATTCATCAATAAAAAAAAAATTAATCTTCATTCTGGCGCAACTTCTTTATTTTGACCATTTCGCCATTGCAATTAAATAAAATGTTTAAAGTTGGCCCCATTTGACAGTAATTATATAAGGATATTAAAAAAAGAATAATCAAAAGAATAAAATAAAAAAATAAAAGATGAAAGAATATAAAAAAAAACGATAAACTACGATAAAAAGAAAAAACTTATATTAAATTTATAACTTAAATAAAGTAATGTATCAGAATTTCTTTATAAAAATCAGGTAAAGTCGATAACAATGATGTCAATTATTTATTAAAAGGCACATTATTTTATTCTGGTTTTTATATTTTAACTTTTTTGTCTATAATCACTTTTCATATATTCTCTTTTTTTCTGATGTTTCGAATTCACAAAAAAACTTTGTTTTTATTTTTCTTTTTTTTTTTTTTTTTTGTAAAATCTTAATTAACATTTTCAGAATGGATTGATAACACACGTTAAATAATACAAAATTGGATTTAAATAATAAAGCAATGCCGTGTTATAGCAGTATCATTGTTACGTAGTAATTATTTCCTATAATTAGTTTATCAAATGACGTGATCGTCACTTAACTGCGTTGCAATACATGTGCACGTACAAAGTATGGAATACTTTATGTAAATCAATAGAACAATTATCTGTATCACCTGTTAATCTTCATCATAAGATTTAAGTTCACTAAAAATACACATTTATTATAAGAAGACGTGGAATAGCTTAGACGACAAAATGTTAGTTTTCGAAGTCAGACAGATGTGGGTTCGATTCCTGGCATTCGTCAATTTCAAGTTATTTCACAAACATTCATATACTGAAATTCGTTCCATAGAGCGTAGAAAAGATTTTCTATAAAAATAAAATAAGTACTGATGACGTTTGGTAGCAACTGACCTATTGATGATGACTTTTTAAATTAATATTTTAATTGTTAAGACAGATAAATTATCATATATAGTATGTGACCACAATTTGATTGCATAAGTATATTCAAAACTTAAAATTTTATTAAAAAAAATATTTTTAAACAGTTGCAAAACATATATGAAATAGCTACTTCGCATTTTCTTTTTTCCTTTTCATCTTATCAACTTATCATATAAATTATAATTTTACGCACAAAAAAAAAAACTATAAACGGTATCACTTAACTCTCAAATTAAAAAAAAAAATTTGTATTTAATACCAGTCATGATTGTGAATGTTTAAAAAAGTGGCATATCCAAAGTAAGTCGATACATAAGTACACATATAGTGAGCAAACAGCTGAAAAAAATTACTTGTATTGACACTTGGTAATTTCGTCCCAGAAGTACACATCTATACTTCTATACATACATGCATCAAAGTGAAATGTGTCAGACTCCATCGCTGAGATATCTACGTCCGATAACGCAAGTGCATGCTTTTACATAAAAAAGAAGAGAGAGAGAGAGAGAATGACGTTTGAATTGCTATACATAAAATCACATACATATATAGGTACACTAGGCAAATTTTCGAACAAGTCAGTATATTCTTATACGGACCACTGGATTTTCAAAACACAACGTATACATCGAAAACGACGTATTTATTTAGAATCGAATATATATTATACCAAGTGGACTCGTCTTCATCGTTACATGTCGCGGCGAGTTGCGAGAAATCAAAAACAAATTTTTATACCGCACGCGAAATGAAGGATGCGTTTTTAAGATATGATGGATGTCCTGTCGTTATGTTAAAGCTCAAGACTTACTGCTGTTGATGCAGCAGCAGCAGCAGCAGTAGTAGTCTAACGTTTCCTTATGTGAAGGAGAAAGGGAGAGAGAGAGAAAGAAGTTGGGAATTTCCAGTCCAACCGATTTCTAATCTGCGATTCTGTGTGATTACATACGCTTGTGTACATATACGTCATATGTTTATGTGTGTGATTGAATGTATGTGTGTATGTATGGATATGGAATGGAGCGTTGGAAATTGACTTGGAAGTTGGTGTTTGATCAAAGCGACAGATTATGTATTAATCGATATGTATAGGTATATATAAATGCTGAACATACTATGGAAAAAAAATCAATTTTTGTGTTAACATTAGTGCGAACAACTTTTTTCTTGATCTTACGTATATATTATACGGGATTAATATCGAATATCGGGATTGTAAGTGATTATAGAATGTTGGCAGTATGGTATTACAATTAAATTTTTCTTTTATTTGTATCACAAATTGGTATCGGTAATTTTTATGAATACGATATTTATTATTAGTGGAATGGTAGACGATTCTTATTTTAACAGAAAGAATAAAAAAGTAAATGCGGATGAAGGAAATGTAATAAATTACATAATAATTGTTGAGACAACCCGAGTGATTGACGTTTTGATATAAAATTTAAATCAAGTTATCTTTTTTTTTTTTTTTTTAAGCTAGATTAAATCAACGACGTAAATGATTTTATTTATTAATTTTTTTTTTTTTTTTTTTTTGCAGATTACGTATTTATTAGGTATTACGTATAAATATTTTCATATCAATATTTTTCATTTAATTAATTTATATTTATAATAAAAAATGATATTAATCAAGAAATTAAGAAAAAAATTTCAAGCTATATTAAAAAATTACACATAATACCCATCATAAAAACAAATCAAACGTATATCCTTTGATGCACATAACTACAAATAATACACATACTAATATACACAACCGATTTCCCTTCGCACAATCAAGAAAGTCAAAGTCAATAATTCACATAAAAAGAAAAAAAATACATACATACATACATACACAGATACACACACACACACACACACCCCAATAGAATTTCCAACACAATATGATTCATCATCTAGTCACGCACTTTCCCCTTTCCTCCCTACACCTTCATTTTCCTTCCTTTTCCCCCCGCAGCGCTAGAATGACATTCTGACATATTATACATATGTAGGTATATAGAGTCGTTCTCCACACCCGCTTTGGTGACATGAGAACCAACTAAGTCAAGAGAATATAAGAGAAAGAGAGAGAGACTCATGACACACTTGCTTCCTCGTATTTTTCTCGAGAGAAAATCCAACAAGCAACTTTAGCCGACACATACACACATTCACACATACACATATGTGTGTATAAGTAAGTATATAAGAGCATTAACTCTATGCACCACCTTCTTTTCTTCTTCTTTCCAAATAATCTCCAGTGTGAAAAAGCTGAGAAAATCGTTCCGAAAAAGAGAGAGAGAGAGAACGGACGATCGTGCAGGTGTCTCTTTTTTTATAAAATACTCTCACATACACACACACACACACACACACACACACACACACACACACACACACACACACACACACACACACACACACACACACACACACACACACACAC
>JAPYZE010004835.1:0-11565 GCA_030522805.1 Leptomastidea abnormis | reverse complement strand
GCTTGTCGTCCTGGTAGCTGGGTATCTAATGATGTTTTGGATAAAAAGCTGAGTAAGTTTTATTTCTTTTTTTTTTGTTGATTGTATATACAATTTGATGATTTTATTAATGTTTGTTGATTATTTATTTTTAGAAAAAAAATATCCGGAATTGTGTGAACTGTGCGAAGATAAAGAGAATTGTAAGCATTTTGTGGATAAAGATCATGGGCATGTCAATGCTTTGGATTGTTTGACTTCTGGTAGAGGAAAAGTAGCCTATGTTGCTTTGGATCACGTTAAGAATTATTTTTCGGTTAGTTAAAAAAAAAAAAAAAGATTTTATGGTTCTTGTTATTATTATATTAATAAATTAAGAAGTTGGAATAGCTTGGTCGTGAGAGTGTCGAATTAGCAATCCATAGGTTGAAGGTGTTCGATTCCCGATACACGCCGAAATATACTCTAAAGAGAGTAAAAAAGGCATTGTAATTTATACAATGCAATAAACGTAAAAATTCATTTTTATATTAGTAAATTTAATTTTTTTTTATATAATTTATCTCAAAGTTTAATTCATATATTTATATTAAAAAAAGAATATCTTTTAACATGACCGATTTGAATAAAAAAAATTTTTTATTAAATAGATATAATTTTTTGTGGAATAGTTTGTATTATTTGTTATACTTTCAGGATATAAAATTCAGGTGTGTAGAAGTAGATAGTGAAGTCTCGATAATGTATAAAAATAGTGAGGTAAAGTTATTGAAAAGATTAAAATTATCAATGTAATCTACGAAATTTTCATTAAAAAAATTTTTATGATAAAATAAATTAAAAATATGATTTAAAATTTAAAAAATGCATTTATTCATCTTAAACAATTAGAAGGTCAGTCTATAATGATGAATAATCTTGAACATAAAAAAATGTAAAGATGAAATTATTTTTATATATTTAATTAAATTATTTCTCTCAAAGTATTCTTAATAAACTTCTAATCAAATTCAGTTCCAGCCCAAAAATTCCGGAAGAAGACTAGCAGATTATCAATTTTACTGTGAAAATGGCACAAGAATGGAGCTGGATTCTGAAAATCCTTGCACATGGTACAAGCAACCATGGAACGTAATCCTTGCCAGAGAGTAAGCTACCATATTTATACCTCAAAAATTTTCAATAATTTTCAAATTCACATATAAACTAATCCCAAAAAATTACAGTAACGTAGCAGACGCAGTACGTGAAAAAATAAAGAAAACAGCTCGAGTACCCTTCGCACCAATACCCTGGGAAAAAACCCTAAACGACATTCTCTTCCGCGACGACACACCTTTGCCATTCGAAGAGTACATATCGCCAGAGCAATATCTAAGCCGATCCGGTGCAAGTATCGAATTACCCAAAGCTGAATGCAGTCAATCCGTGCGTTGGTGTACGACCAGCGATCCCGAGACAGCCAAGTGTAATTGGACAGCCTCGGCAGCTCAGATTCTTGGTATCAAACCTCACATCTCTTGTGTTCAGGCGCATTCGGTTTTCGAATGCTTTGATTGGATTTCTAATGGTGACGCTGATATTATGAGTATCGATTCGAATTATGGATTATTGGCTCGCAAGTAGGCTTTAATCTTATGACAGCTAGATCAATTTTTTTTTTTTAATGATATTTCTAATTGATACGTAACAATGATTCTTATGTTTTCAGAGTTTACGGTCTAGGTGCGTTACTCTATTGCGAGACACAAAATGATCTTTACAGTTACGTAGTAGCGGTTATCAAAGACGGTAGAAAGACAAATCCAGTTACAAGCTGGACGGATATAGCAGGGAAAAATGCTTGTTTTCCCGAATTTGGTGGTATCGCTTGGTTGAGTTTTATTAATGCTGCACGCGAGATTCGTCTTATATCGAATTCATGCGATTATTCACGTATTGTTTCGAAATTATTAAATGGTGCTTGTACGCCTGGTTTTGTTGAAGCTAATCATGCTCAGGATCATAAAAGACCTACTCTTACTTCTGATAATTTGGTTAGTAAAATTCATTTTGATTTTTTTAAAAAATATATTTTTTTGTAATATGACTTTTTGTTATAATTGTGGAAAGAGAATTTCTCTGGGAATAGTTACAAAGAAAAATGTATTTTTTTTCTTGTCAAAAATGATAAATTAGTACTAATAAGTTTTTTCTTTTTTTTCCTTTTAAATTTTGATTATTTTACATAATTAAGCTATTAACAATCAGAAAGAAATTTGAACATATCTGTATCAGTTTAAATTCAGTCATAAAAATGCATAGATAGAAAATTTCGAAAATATTTAAATTGATAATCATAATGAATAATGTAGAATCTTACATTAAAATACAATTTAAATTTCTTCATGGCTATAAGCATATTAATTGCAAATATACGATCAACGACAAAAACATGATTTTATAAAAAAAAATTTCTATTTACACAGGGTAAATTATGTGACTTATGTCCAACACAATCAAATCAAGAAAAATGCGAAGCCAATCCTCTAAACGAATACTACGGTGACAAAGGTGCTCTGGATTGTTTAAAATACGGCCATGGAGACGTAGCTTTCTTGGAATCAAAAAATTTAAAAAGTTAGAAAATCAAAATATATTTATCGATTGAGTGTCATTGAACTCAATTAAATTGATTATTCATTAATATATATTTTTTTCCAATTAATATTTTATAGAATACAGTTCCATCATCAATGCGACTGAATTTCGAGTATCTTGTAAAAATGGAACATTAGCTAGAAACACAGGTTTCGACGTTGACAGAGACTGTGCGTTATCGGTCACGATTGATAGCGAGGTAATTAATATTTACTTTTTCACCATTTTTATGCGCAATAAACCGTTTTTTCAAAGTGAGAAGCAGAAAATCTTACATTAATTAAAAATAATTTTTACATAATTTTATAGGTCATTTCGAGGCGTAATACATCGGATCCACATCTGTTCGATGCGTCTCATGTGTTATTAAAAATTGAGGATTGGCTTGGTTATCGAGGTGACTCGGCGAGACGAGCTGTTCATATTTACGATCCGTTTAATGGTACCGATGATCTTCTGTTTAAGACCTCAACCGTTGGTCTTGTTACTGGTGATACCAATGCCAAGGCAGTTGAAGCTTACATTAAAATGTTCAAACATCCAGATGATTGTTCTTCTGCTATGTCAGCAGTTGGAATTATTTTTCTCACGATTATTAACTTTATTATAGCGCGTATTTTATAGAACTAATTTCTTTCTTTTTTTTTGTAATTACGGAATAATCTAGACTAATTTAAAAATGTAAGGAATATTATTAAAAAATTTTAATAAAGAAAAATTTTTTATATATGTTTATGATTATCTTATGTTTATTGAGGATATTATACAACATGTTATTGTAGATATTGATTTAATATTGTTTTCATAACGCATATACTAGTAATATGTAATATTTATTAGCGCAGCTGTTTCCGTTATTGTTAAAAACTTATGTTTAAGCACTTTTTTGGCTTTTCAATGGAATAAGCCATTCAAAACCCGGAAAACTGCTACTTATGTAATATTTTTTTTTCGCTTTAAAATTGTAGAGGAAGTTTTAACAATTTAATATAAATGAATTGTTAAATGGTTACAAAATTTATTAATGATTTTAAAATAAAACTCTATATTTTTAAGTACAGCACGCACTTAAAAGTATATAATAAAAATAATTAATTTATAACTCTATTAATGTTGAAAGTATTTCGTAAAGTAACTGTATAATAACGTGAATTCACAGCTTATCAGTTAATTTGGATGTTTTCAAATGTGTCAACCAATGATGCAAGATTATGTTGATCCTCAGTCCCCAAATATTGTATAATAGTACGGTAAACAAGATCATAATAAGAATACTCATTAAAATTCATAATACTTTTCAAACCTACGGTTGCTTTCAACATTAGCTCATATTTTTTACGTTCATTTTCGAAACGTTCAATCAGTATATCGTTGAACATAGGAAAGGTTTTGGCGATTACACCCGTTTCGAAAGACTGAATTAAATTTTCATTTAATATATATCGACTAGTTACCGGACCTTCGATCAAGTTAAACAATGACATAGACTCATAAACATTAAAATCTTTTAAATTCTTTAATTCCTTTATACAATTTTGATATTTCAGCGCCTGTTCTTTGCTTAATTTTTTTAAATCAAAGTTGACTATACCTTTTCCGTTTTTATACAAGTTGCATGTTGCCGCGTGCCTAATTAGTATGTGCTGATGTTTTAAATTATAATTCGACTGTTTCATAATTGTACGTACATTTAAATTGTTAAAGTTGACAAGTAAACCATTACTAAGTAATGCGCGTATGATTTTCGTATGGGAGTACGCTTCGAGTGCTACACAAAATAGCGTGTGACCATTTTTCATGACACGGTTTATGTTAAAGCCGTGTTTACATAATACCTCGATGATTTTTATTTGATCTTCAAGCTGAAATTAACAAAACATCATTTAATTCACTATTATGTAGCTTGATATTTCTTTTATTCTTTACAATTAATTTAATAACCACGTCACTAAAAAGCTTACCTCGTCTTTTTTACAAAAAGTAATGTTTTTATCCCAATCAAAAAATTGATCTTCATCCTCGAAATCCCAATTGTAATGTTCCCAATAGTCATACTTTTGCTTTGAACCCCAAGACAATAGGGCTGCACAAAGGAGATCCATATCATTGCGATCAACCACATCGATCCTAGCTCCATGTTTTATATATAACGCCAGTAACTCCACCAAGGCAGATTCAATGGGCACACGGATACAGCTTTGACCAAAGTTATTAATCTTGTGAATATCAATTCCAGCGTCGATGAGTTTTCTTGCCAAAAAAACATCGAGTACAATATGCAGCACAGTATTTCCTTCTGATTCTACTGCGTTAATGTCGGCACCGGCTTTTAGTAGTATATCAATAATAGCATAATGCTTTCTTTCTACTGCCATATGTAGTGGAGTAGTGGAGTAGTTGGCTTTCTTATTTACATTGGCTCCAGCTTTAATTAGAAGCTTTACTATTCTTCTTGCGTTGTCATCCTTATTTGACCCATAGAGAACTTTTCAAAAATAATAATGATTAAACTTTTATCAAAACTTACAAAATCATTATTTTTATCATAAAAAACTCTAAAAATCTAACTGTAAAAATAAATAAATAAACTAGAAGCGGGGTGGCTAGAGTACCGACCTTGTGCTATTTTTTGGGTGGGGTTCGAAATAGCGAATGATCAATGTACAGGTTCGATGATATAAGCCGAATTTTCCAACCGCCGAATTTAGAAAACTTGAAAGTTCATAATGTAGAAAAAATTATATGTCGAATAGATATGTATCGAATATAAATAAGTAGAAAATCCAAATGAAGGAATTGAAATTAATCGAAATCATAAAACATCGAAAAACAATATGTAGAAAGGGCATTTGAACGAATTTAGAAAACTCGAAAGTCCAAAAGTAGATTAATTGACGAACGGGCACTTTAACGAAAATCTAAAATTTTCGTTATCGACTCTACAACGAATGCTTCACGAATGATTGTTCACCTTCTCACTCTCTTTAGTCAGAGACAAATAATTGACAAACTATGATTTTCGATGCAATTTTGACTCATGGCCTAACAAAAGCATTCGTTGTAGAGTAGAGTCGATAACGAAAATTTTAGATTTTCGTTAAAGTGCCCGTTCGTCAATTAATTTACTTTTGGACTTTCGAGTTTTCTAAATTCGGCGGTTGGAAAATTCGGCTTATCAACGTTCTGTACATTGATCATTCGCTATTTCGAACCCCACCCTGTTTTTTTTTTTTCAAGTTTTGTAGATCATTATTTAAATCATTATAGATTATTCTGTAGCCTGCACAAAGCTTACTAAAAAACCACAATCAATTTAAAAAATATACAGTGCCTATTGCTTAAGGTCTAACTTTTTATATATAAAACTGTAAATCGTCGGGTTAGTGTAAAACTAAGCCATGTAAAAAAAAAGGCAAGTAATGTTAAAGAAGCCACTTTCGATTCAGTCTAAGCAAGAAAGCGCTACAATATTATAAAAAGCAAGAAAGCGCTGCATTTTTTTAGAGGCAAAATACCACTGCCTTTTTTTTAGGCAAGAAACCGCTACAATACTTAAAATTATAAGAAAACGCTATGTTATCATAACGCCAGTTATCTTGCCAGTTTTAAAAACACAGCACTTTCTTGCCTATAAAAAAATGCAGCTGTTTCTTGCCTTCTATAATATTATAGAGCTTTCTTGTCCAGGCCAAAAAGGAAGATGCTTTCTGCCTCTTTTTATTCGTAGCTTAGTTTTGCACTAACCTGACGAAATAGCGTCGTTACCAATGCAATCTTTGTAATCGTTTTTAGATGTATCTCAAATATATTTAATGTAAAAACTTTTCTTTCAATAAACAATTTTAAAAAAAAAACAGCAGTGGTCTTTTTATCTGCAGATGCGGATTCAAGATCAAGTGTCTGCCAGTCGGTATAACACACCTTAAGGAGTCTTCTTTCGTTGGAAAAAGTTCAGTAAAAGAACATCGTATAAATATAAGCCATTTAAACTTAAGTTTATAAATAGATCAATTTGATATCATTCTGAGTTTGACATTTATTTTTAATTTGAATTAATTTATTTTTAATTTCCATTTCCATAATAAAAATCTTTAATGAAATACTTGCTTTTTGATAAGTAGCATTGCCGAAATTTTCGAAAAATTTATTGTTATATTTGTATGAATAACAAAAGATTGTTTTTTAAAATATCAATCATTGAAGGTCTAGTTAAAACTAATAAACTACATTGTTTTTAAATCAATTCTACCTTTGAGTAGTAAAACAATTGGTTTTAAATAAAAGTTATTTCTAATCAAATTGATAACGAGAAACACGATTCTATTTTTAGAGACTTTCATAGATTATTTCATGAAATGTAAAAACATCATTAATGTTACAATTACCTGCGACCCAGGAGCCGATTTACAAAAGATTGTTATCAGAAAAATACTTTGAAAAAATATTAAAAAACAACGTCGTATTAGCAGTCTTTCTAACACATTTTTATGTAAACTAAAAATCATCAAGAAAAATTACGCCACAATCCCACTAACACACTAATTAAATGTTTATATTTTAGCAAAACAAAAACAGCTATTGTACGAATTTAAGAACAGAATAAAATACCTACTTTTATGTACCTATTTTAATAAAATTATTTATATATTGACTCACAATAACTTGACCGACAGTATCAGATCCGTGGTTAAGAATTAATTTACAGAACGCAGACTCGATTTTTGACATCTACAGTACGAAATCAATACACAAACTCTTGACGAAATGCAATTGGAGTGCCAACAGACCTTACCAAGTATAATGAAAAGAATAATGAAAAAAAAATTTAATGTCAAAATTTACCAAGATGTAATGGTGTATTTTTATCTTCAGTTCTCGCTGACACCTTATATCCTGCATCAAGGAACAACTTGACCATTTTGGGATTACGCTTTAAACAGGCCTTGTGCAGCGGTCCGATACTCTTGCCGTAGAACTTATGATCGCGACTAGCACCGTTTTCTAAGAATATTTTGGCCACTTCGACGTTGCCCTTTTGTATGATAATGTCAAAAGGCGATTTTCCCTCTTTATTTTGAACGTACATGTTACAGCCAGCTTTTAATAATAACTTTATCATTTCATTATTTTCTTCCATAGCAGCAAGATGCAATGGACCATTATTATCTGGGTAACATGTATGGTCTGTAGTAGCCCCAAAGTTTAAAAGGATTTCAACAGTTTTTACATCACTCATACGCATTGCCTTGATAAGAGCTGATTCGTTTTGATCATTTTTGGTATTAATATTATACCCATATTCGAGCAAATATTTTATTATTTCATAACTGTCATCTTCTGATTTTGACACGTAGTGTAATAATGTATTTCCAGCATCATCAGTTGCGTTTACAGGAAATCTTTGAAGCAAGTTGATAATGCTTTTGTTTTTTATTGCAGCAACACAGATTTTCATATCTTCGCACCACTGTGAAAAAAAATGGAAATACTTTATTATATTTGTACAATTGAGATGAAATAAATTGTTACAGAAAATGTTTTTTTTTTTTTTAATAAAATACATAGAAATAAATTATTACCTGAATCATTTCCTGTGAGCAAATACGGTCTGTATTTTCAGTATTCATAATGTTATCTATTAATATTTATCAATAACTTCTATTATTTTTGACAGTTCTCAAATTCACTGTGGATCAAGCCAGTTAAAAAATACGAAGAACCAGTTCAAACTCGTACTTGAATTATCTGTTGTTCTAGTTGCAAGACAAGGTAATTACTTCATAATAATAAAAACATTGAATAAAATGACTTTTTCCTTTATAAAACTGCAGCTGTCATTTGCTAAATCAAATCTATTATACTTATTTTATCTTGTGTTACGTTAGTCTCATATGTTCTATAGCAATCGCGCATTTATAACCTTGTTTTTTTCTTGATATACTTCAAATAGCCTGCGTGGGACTGCTATACCCTTTATTTTCCAGTGATAAATAAATATTCACTGATCCAATGTTGAAAATGATGCCGATAGAAATTTTATTACAGACCGAATAAAAAATCTGATAATTATTCGATCGATGACTTAGGACTGTTGCAGCTTCTTGGTTTGCGTTATAAATATAAATTTACAAGATGACATGACACAACAATCAACAGAATTTAACTCAATCAGCTGATAGGAGATGCTAATATATGGAGCTTCCATAATAGAGGGTAAACTTCTTACTTGCGCCAAGACGTGGCGCTGCCGCGCCGCTTGATTTGTTTTTTTTAATTAGTCGAATAATTTTATAACACCATATTTTTATTGAAATTGCTTGAAAAAAAATCAATTGATTTTATTCATTAAAAAAAAAAAATAACATCTCTAAAAAATAATTAAACATAATAAGATTATTTGAATATTTTCCATTTCATAGTTTATCTCACTTATTAAAAAATAAAGATATTCAAACATTACAGAAAATTATGCAATAATTGTCTAGAAAATTATTGCATAATTTTCTAGACTATGTCATCTTCTTTATTGAGTCATTAGGGAAAATAAAAAAAAAAAAAAATATAAAAAACTATTTGAAACTGGAGGGGAAACCACGCGCTTCCAACAAGTAAAAATAAAATTGAAGGCCTTATCGAACATCTATTCAACCATTCTAGACCTAACATTATCAGAAAATTTTTTTCTTATATAAACCAAATCGTATCTCGATAAATTTCAGTGAATTATTATCGAGTTCAAAATTTTTCATCATGAAATACACTTTAATCTTTCTGCTCGTTTCTTTAGTAGGCTCGTCCTATGCTGGTAATTGCGCGTAATGTGCAAAACCTCAGAGATTCGAGAGTAAACCAACGATTCCACCATCAACACCTTAAAGAAGTCGACCAGATGTCGTGGCTCATAATGTCCAATTAAAACCTGTACAATCACCAACTTCTCAGCTACCTACCATATGATAATCCTCCTTTTATCTTCAAACTAAACCCCGTAACCAAACCAATTACGCCAACTCCAGCTCCGCAGTAAATCCAATTAATGAAAATTTCGGAGTCAATCTGAGGAAAACTATATAATCCCACCGCCAAAACCACCAAGGTCTTTCTGTCCAGTTACAAAGTGTCCAGAAAATACGCGTTGCTTTGCTCGCCAGTGTGTTCCCTTAAAAAGTGTACCAAAACCTATCGAGCCATCTGTAACTTATTATAAAAGACGTCAATAGTTTTCGTGGATGTAAGAACTTTTTTTTTAAATATATTATGATTATATATTTTATATTACATTATTTTTTACCGTACAATATGATTTGCTTGTATGAATTATTTTGTTATTAGTATAATGTTTTTCTTATTATTTCAGATTTTTCTTTTCAAAAATCAATTCTTCAGTTTTTTTTTCTACTCAAGATATAACCATTTTAACAAAAAAGAAAGAAAGAAAAAACTTGAATAATGATTGCGAGTGTTCTACATTAAAAAATGTTATAAAAACGATAATAAATTCTTATTATGTGCAAACAAAATGACTTACTTTAATTATATGCCCACCTTTACCTTTTTCTATTCTTGATTAAATAATTCAAATTTCGACGCTAAAATTTGTTAAATTTCAAAATGTCATATTTTTCAATTGATCAACTATTTGTAGGTACATAAATTCATAACAGTATCACTGTTTGTACTTGAATTTCTCTTAAATTCATTTTACTTTTTTTTTTTTTTCATAATTCAAGAAACAGTTTAAGTACTTTACACTTGAATAATAATCTTCACGTTTCTTAAATTTTTTAAAGAAGTTTTTTTAGTACTTAAGATATAAGTTTTAGATAACCGACAGTCTCTATCAAATGAATAATAAACCACCACACCTGTCTAAACACAATCAATCTTAAATTATAAAAAATTCAGCTTATATCAATCGCTGATTTCAATTTACCAAATCATTTGAGTATACGTATCTACAGTAAAACCAATTTTTTAACATGAAATTCGTCTTCGTTTTCTTTTTCTTCGCTATTCTGGCTACATCCAATGCTCAAATTAACTCTAATAATAAAGTCGTACCTAGTCCTGTTAATACTAACTCTCCTTCGTTAGATCCTAAGTTGAAACAGCCAACGGCTACACCACAAATTATGCCATCACGTTCCAAATGCCTTCATACCATTTCTTGTCCTCATAATGAAATTCAATTTTTTTGCCACTGTCTACCAAAATTACCTGGTACTAAATAAAGTATTATAAAAATCATCGAATTGAATTTTAATTTTGCTGATTTTGGTAAGTTGCTATTATACTTATTTGTTATAGTTGAAAATAAGGTTTTATTTATCAAAATTTTTTTTCAAGTTCACCTATTTTTTAATAAGAAACACATGTGCTAAAAGTTGCACATTGAACTATTATGTAATAAAAATTAAAATAAATATTTTTTTTTCATAAAAATAAAATATTTTTGCAATTAATTATTTTTAGATAATAAGAAATAATAACATTATATGGCCAAATATTTCAAAGAATGTTGTAAAGTAAGTTGCGAAGTAAGATTAATTTAATTAAATCAACTAAAGGCGTGCTTCATTTTTTTTTTTCATTTTAGATTGTATAAAATGAATGATAGAATTGTAAAACCTAGTTTCAAAAACCTATCAATATCTGTCTGCTCTAGTATAGCAAATAAGCTACACAAAAATAAAAATTTTGATAAGAATATTATAAAAAGAGCGCTCGTGACATTTGAAATTTCAGACATTGGCGAAATACAAACTATTCTTCCAACACCTTTAATGAAATATTTAGAGGGAGAGCCTTTTTGACACTCTTATCAAGCGTATTTTGGCTACACAATTATTGTTCTCATTACAACTACAAACGACAGACACCGAGAATCGAACCCACAACGTGTGGATTACGAAACTGACACTCTGCTGAATGAGTTATTTTGAACTC
>JAPYZE010004834.1:0-11524 GCA_030522805.1 Leptomastidea abnormis | reverse complement strand
TATATATATATATATATATATATATTTGCGATCATGTTTCACGATGTCACGCGCTGAAACACAATTGTAATTCGAAGCGGATAACATCTTTCATTCGTACGAAATTATACTCTCCTATCAAACAAAAATACTAATGTGAACAATGAAAATCTCTATATATGTGATACATATTATATACATTCCAAAAATAAAATGTACATGATAATACACGTCAGATCAATATATATGTATATCTTTCAATGGACACATCTAAATATAAAATCGGAAAAAATTGAGATACAATATATTATGTATAAGATAACGGTCTTTGAATAAATCTATGGCATATATATATCAGCATAATGTCAATAAAATTCTAATTCTAAAAAAAAAAAAAAAAAAAAAAAAAAAAAACAAAAAAAAAAAAAAAAAAAAAAAAAAAAAAAAAAAAAAAAAAAAAAAAAAAAAAAAAAAAAAAAAAAAAACATTTCTAACTTATTATTCAACCAAGCAAAACCACACAATCTATGTATATATCCCAAGCTCAACGAAGCTCAAACGCAAAAAAGAAAACATAAAAAAAAAAAACGATCACGACTAAAAAAAAAGAAGAGAGAAAAAAAGTAAAAAAGCCCAGCACGTCCGCGCTCACAGCGGCGAGCTTACAGGAAATAATTCTCTCTCCACCGAGAGAAAGTAATTACAACAGCTGTGTCGTAAAAGAGAGAGAGAAAAAGAGAGAAGGAAGATAGTTATAGTGCAGTACTATGCAAAATCGATACGCGTATATAGCAGTATAAGAGAGAGAGAGAGAGAGAGAGAGAGAGGGAGAAAGAGAGAGATCGGACGATATCGAGTGTTGGCGTTCGTTCGCGAGTAATGCAAATATTTCGGTATATACACGCCACGGGTTGCCTGTATAGTACTAAGGGTGAACTCGTGTACGTGTAAAGGTATAGGTATATATATATATATATATATGTGGAACTGTACTCGACGAGGAAGAGAAGGCCGCATGGGACCATATCCCACGTCTCTCTTCCGGACTGTGTGACGTTACACTCGCGATAATGAAAAAAAAAAAAAAATATGTGGATATGGTAGAAAAGAGCTTTGGATTTTCTTTTTTTAATTCTGATAGTATAAAGGTGTGAGATTTTAGTAGGAAAAAAAAAGACTTTGGAATTAAATGATAGTCTGAATTGTGATGTTTAAATGAAAGTAGAGTTATGTTGTTGGAAAAAAAATTTAGAATTAAATATTATTGCTGGATAGTTAATAGTTGAAAACAATTTTAAGTCTTTATTTATTGTTCATGTTTATTACTCAAAAATTTAAAACTATATTTTTATAATTTTACATTTAAATGATGACATTTTATCAAAATATACGATACAGATATGAAATCTAGTTAAAATAAATATTCTGATATTAAAAATAAACAAACTCAAGTAATCCCCATAAAATATTATATAGAAAAATAAGAAAAGATAGCACAAAAGCAAACATAACTCAACATCCAACATTTCACATTATATATATATATATGAAAAGTTCAATTTTTCAAATAGAACATCTCTACCTCCCGGCGCAAAGCGCTTATTCTCATTTCAACGAAGGTCCGAACGAGTTTATCTGACCAAAAAAAAGAAAAAGTACACATACACAGTATATTGAACAACATCGATATGATATAAAGTTCGTTGGTATTGCTCATCACTGAGATATCTATACTCTGGCTATCCTTCAAAGTCGAATAAGATATCAACGATGTTATATATCTATATTTTTTGACTTCAAAACACGTAGAGCAAGGTTTTTTTTCTTCTGGATATATACATCCAGAAACCGCAATCATCGAGAGAATCGGATAGAGAAGCAAATTTTTCAAGCAACTGAGAAACTAGAAAATTTTCTATATATGCATTGAAAAGTTGGTTTTTCGATGAGAAAGTGTGTTTGAGAAGGAAGTTGGATGAATATATATATATATGAGTAAGGTACCAGGAAAAAGTTGAAGAGAAAAGAAAAATTGAATGATAAGTTTTTTGTATATACGTATGTTGTTGGGATGAATGGTGTGTTGTGAGGTGTGAAAATTGTAAGGGTTACCAAATGAGTTGAAAAGTAAATTTTTTTTTTTTTTTATAAAAATATGTAAAAACTTTACTTTAATATTTTAATTTAAATCAATTATAAAAATTGTTGAGTTATCATTGAAATAAAAAAAAATGTATTACCTAAATTTTTTTTAAAAAATATTTTGTATAAAACAATAGAGGGAAAATTTAATTTTCTAAAAAAAAAAGAAAAATAGCAAGCAAGATAAGAATACCATTCAAATAAAACGCAAAATAATAACGTTAGTATTCGTAGAAGAGAGAAAGTAAGAGATAGAGAAAAGAGAGGAAATTGAGGCTTTATCTTCGGCTGGTATAGGTACTACTGTATCGCAATTTCAGTTGCACGCATGCATACATACATATATACATACACATCCTGAGGGTTTGCTCAAGCTCTCGCGCGAACTCTAATTCAAAGCAGAGTGGAAACTTTTCTTGTATATATATGTTCGTGGTGCTGAGAATAAAAAAAAAAGAAAGAAACGAGTATGAAAAAAAAGGTATATGGTGAAGAAGTTATGAGAGGGAGAAAAAAAAGTGAGAGTAAGAGGAGAAATATTATACGAAGTGGGTTCTCGGGTTAGCTAAAATGAGGAAAGATATGAGTAAAGGTGAACGTTGGAGGGGGGAAGGAAGTGAAATAGAGGAAAGAAAAAAATTTATTTCTTAATTAATGAGTTAAATTGGTCTAATATCTCATTTTTTTCTAGCTAATTTCATGGGTGTTTACGTGTTACTATTAAGATATTATTTGAAGATTGTTTATTCTTTAAAATTGATAAATAATTGAGTTTGTTTATTTGTACAAGTATCAAGTAGAACGTATTATTCTGTAATTTCTTTATGAAAAAATATGTTTAAAAATCTCTTAGCGAATAGTAGTAAGTTAAATAATTATAATTTTTTTTGAAAAAACATAAAATTGTTAGAACAATTCTAGAGCATTAAGATTTGTCTTTCATACAATCGTTTATATTTATTGTTATTCGTGACTACGCAGACAACGCTTTTGTCAAAACATTTTCCGCAAACTTAACGTGGCAAAGTTAAAAAATAATTCTATTAACAGCTGTTGCTTATATGCGATATAGGATTATAAATTTAAATTATAAAAAAAAGCGTTGCTAACTGAATTAACTGGCTTTGGCCAACTTATCCCAGGCCCTAACTTAGTTAACACTTAAACATATGTAAATGTCCATGAGCAATAATGTATTATCCATTTTTTACGATATAATAGAGAAAAAGATGCTTAACAACGAAGATAGGTATAAAAGACTTGATTAGCCTTAAATACATTGTAAATTTGTACTGGCAAGGGTACCCTTCAATTGTTTGTCACAAGAACGACGTTGATTTGACAAAAATAGGTTTTTATTAAAAAATTTTTTTTACGCACTTAACTTTAGATAAGTATAACAAAATTTTTGCGCAATATGTCAATGCACACGAAAGCAGACAACCGGTAGATCTTACTTTCTATCAATAAGTAATTAAACAATACCAACGCAAATAATATTCGTGACGTTTACGTTAAAAAACTGACGAATCAGCTTGCGCCAAGTTTACATTACAGGTGACTAATATTTTGTCGAAATAGAATATAAATGTTTGCGCCGAATGTCGAAGCTCACAAGTTTTAGATTTTTTGAACTCAATAAGTTTATTCGTTTCTTTGAAAAGAGAATCAAATTTGTCAGAATACTATACTATTCAAAATTAGAAGTGCATAAAAAGCAAACTAATTATCAAAACAATATTTTAATAAAAAAACCGTAAAAAAGGCTGATTTAAAATGTTGAGATTATTGTTCACCTTTACTGTTTTTATCAGCATTGGCATTTTTTTCCCAGCAGCAGCAGAAGTAAGTAATCATCCATTAATGCTTACCCCATTTTGGCCAAAAAGGCCTTACTCGGTACACCGCTCTTTGGCGACTCATAACTAATACAATTTGAGCAATTTTTAAAATTTTTTTTTAAACCATTACTAGAAAAAATTAAAGAATTGATCAAAAAATTTTGAAGAAAATTTGCAAAAATTAAAAAAATATTTGAGCGTATTCTTTGAGCAATTTGAAAAACGTTTTATTCTTAACAATTTTTTGTTTGAAGGTATCATATAGAAAATAAATATTCGTGAATATTTTTGCAAGATTATAATCATTTCCAAACTGCATAATATTAAAGTTCAAACATTTATTCCACCAGTTAGTGGCGTTTGAAGGTCAATGCAAACAGTCGACCCTTCAAAAATTCAATTTAAAAAAAATGTGCCAAAAAATTGTTTTTTTTTTAATTTTTTTTTTTTTATTATTAACCATCATTTGAGAAATTTAATGGGCACAATAAGAAAGGGCACATTTTAAACTTTAAAAATATATCTCTTCCAAATTTTTTAGATTTAGATTGTATTAGTTATTACTCGCCAAAGAGCGATAGGGGAGACCGGGGCGAGATTGCAACGGGGCGAGATTGTAATTTTGAGATTATTTTCGATAGGGTTAATGGAATTAGATGAAACTTGGGGCTCTTGTTGTACTCCTTACAGCGGTTTAATTTTTCTAGTATAGACTATATTGGCAACATACTCTACTTTTTAGAGCCAGTTTTCGATTTACAAAATTTTTTCATAAAAACTTTTTTTGCATATTAAAGCTTCTCTTATTTTTTTGCTGTGCATTCGGATTTTGCTTGATAAAGCAGCTTTAAGTACTACTCGTTACGAGTATTTTGCGCCCCCGACGGCCTCTGTAGCTTTTTTCCTCCCTGAGATATGACCATTTTAAAAAATATACATCACCCGGGTCGAAATTGCAATTTTTGCCGGGGTGAAATTGAAATAGTTTGCATGTGAGTTGCGAAATAATGAACAGTTAAACGATACAAAAATATATATAAAATAAAGTACTTGAAATAAGCTTTAATTTGTGCCCTCGCTAATTAAAAAAGCTTGTCTAGATCCAAAGTTGTAGAAAATTGAAATTTAACTAAAAAATAGCGTTTAGAATTTATAATAATTTCTCAGTTAAACGGCTTCTATAATCAATAGCATGTACAATCGTATTAAAAGTAGCTTGTTACTTCAATTCTCTGTAACTTTGAATCTAGACAAGCTTCTTTAATTATTTTTAATAAAAAAAACCGTTTTCCTGGGCGAGATTGAAATAGCACTTTTTTTACTTATTCTAAGTTTAAAACTAAACTATTGCATTTATCTAATCGGGACAAAGTGGATTTCGTAGCTGAAGAGGATACCTTTACGACCCTTTTTGTCCGGAATAACAATGTTAAAAAAAAAAGTTACAGATGAGAGAAAAAATAATAGCAATCTCGCCCCGGTCTCCCCTATACCTAGTAAGACCTTTTCAGCGGAAATGGGTTAATATCATTATATTTGTTTGTTATTTACGTAGATTTACTTATAAATAATTTATTTTTTTATTGCAGAAAGATAAAATAAGTATTATTTACAAATAAGTTAAAAATATGTACCTATACATAGGGAAATGTTGTCTAGTGTGGTCCACCAAGCGTTTCTCGCTTTCTTAACAATATCGCGCTACCCGCTACTAAGCGGGTAAGTTGCCTTTTGACAAGTTAATTAATATAATCCGAGACTAATAATTTTTACGTGAAGCTTCAAAAGTTGCGCACGAAAATAGCATTTATGCTATTATTTTTTTGTAGAAAGTTAATTTTGCCTTATAGCCCTCGAGCAACTTTATATTCTAAACAATTTTCTACTTAAAATTTTTTATTTAACTCTTCAAGAGTGAATCCCCGTCTTACTGATGTTTTTATTTGTTTTCTGCTCAGAATTGAATTTCAAATGCTAAAAAATTAGTGGCATCCAGTATGGCTTTATCTTTTCAATCGATACCTTTAAGCATAAAATTCAAAATTCATAAAATTCGTTTGTAACAAAATTAAATCATCTATAACACATTAAAATTATAAATAATAGTCGATTTGGTCACAAAAAACGTTCGGCAAGCGTCAATCGTGCTTTAGCACATTTATGATTCATATTATTAAAATATCAATTTTTATTAAATGACTTATAAATGTGATTATTAGCTAATCTAACTTATGAAAATATTTAAAATGAAATATTTTTTATAAATGCACGATATTTCAACTTGCAAGTAATTTTAGTCATTGTTACGAGCTTATTTTTTTCTAAAACCTTACTTTTAGAAGAATGCTGGTAAAAAAATTTTCTAAAGCAGATAAGGTCGAAAAACTCTTTTTTGCTGTTAAGAAAGTGACCATCGTACAAAATCTTTTTTTATAATTGAAAATCGGTCTATCCCATAAAATGTTATGGTCAAAATAGCTATGGGTGGCCATACTAGGCAAACTTTCCTTGTATCATTAAGATTTTTAGTATATTTAGAACTGTATGATTTGGTTTTCTGACAAATTAAATGAAGTACAGACAAAACGTTTTTTATGTTTAAAAAATTTAGGATTGCTTTGATAAAGCTTTGAACCTCTGCTCTGATCAAATTCATCTTGATAATAGAATCTGTGCGGTATGTTTTTAAATTTTAAAAAAAGTTTCTTAAATATATGTATTAAAAAATACATTTATTTTACTTTTGCAGACAAGTAAATATGCCGTTTGTCTCGTATGTAAAAGAGATTGGGTATGAGTAGTTTAACGTTCGATGCTATTATTATGTTTATTAATTATTTATAAATAATTATTTATAGAAAATTTATTTTACTTATTCTAGAAATCAACAGATGTGAGTACTATTTAAGTAAACTAGATAATTGGAAAATGATACTATATTTACTCTTATCTTAAATATCACAGTTTGCTGTGTATTTTAACAGTACAAATGAAACTTTATTTATGTTTAAAAATTTAGAATTGCGAAGAGAAAGCTGAAAACATCTGCGATAATGATGATAGCTGTTATGTAAGTTTTCAAATTTTAAAGATAGTATTTTAAATGTAATGTATTAATAAAAGCGTTTATTTTACTTTTGCAGACAAACACAGTATATATATGTGAAGAATGTAAAAAATATTATCTTTAAACAATTCAAATGGAGAAAATTCTGGCAAGATGGACATGTTAAGGAAAAAATGAGTAAATAAATATAGATTTAATAGTGAATAATGAATCAACACGTTGTTATGGCCGCGAATATGCAGCTCAGCCGATCAACAAAGCTAGACAACAGAGTACGCGGTTAACAAAATTCATGCGTGAGTTTTATCATGTTTATTATACAAAAGTATAAAAAAAATACAAAAAAATTTTTTAAATATAGAAACAATTACATTTTCTGACTTACCCGTCAGAGTTTTCTTAAAAAATATCTCCACAACTCTCTATTATTTTGTATGATGAAGAGAATAAGCTTTGAATCATCAAAATTGGATGCAATTTGACAAAGATTTAAGAGATTTGTCAACGTTTTTAGAAAATTATCAATTTGTCGAATATTTAACAATAAAAAATTTTCAAAAAAATTTTATCTTTCTTAACTACAAGGCTATTAAAAAAAATGATATAATAATTATGATTTTTTGAGACTGATATAATGACGCATAATAAACATGCTAAAACTCGCGCATAAACCTTCTTGGTAGTCGGATGGGTGACCTCCGGCCGAATCTCTGTGGCTTTGGGGATCGGTTAGTTGGCTTTTCTCTGCCATAATAACGTGAGAGGAAGGTGCAGTGCAGGATTTCGGGCTGGGCGTCCAGGTCTACGTGACGTGACGTGGGCGTCCAGTCAGAATTCAGGCACTGGGTCATTCCGGGTCGGGTTTTCCCACTGGGTTTTCCCCGGCCCACAGGTCATCTCCTGGGCAAATGCGGAATGGTTTACCTTCCACCTTCCTCCCCTCAACTCTGAGTTTAGTTAACTGTTATAGTTAAATATGTCTAAATGTGCATCATAATAAATTGTAAAATATCGTACATTCAAAACATATCGCATGTCCTTTTTGCCCTCCACTATTTCCATCTTCTCTATACGTGTTGTTGTATCGAATTGATAAATAAAAATTTATTGCAAAAATAAAATTTTCATTTTATTTTCCCTTTTATTTTAATACTCGTATATCGTTTGTTCATTATAATTTTGTACCATATAGGTATTACATTTTTTTTTTAGACCCGTCTTCTACTACAAATTATTAGTATTAATTGAATAATTTTTATTAGATTCTTACACTACGCACATAGTAAGCAAAAGTAAAAAGTTACAGAATTTCTGGATATTTGCGATAACGAGATGATTTAACGACTTTTTTATTAGTTTTTAAAAAAAAAAAGTACACAATTTTGTTGCTTCCCTTAAGTCAAAAAGTGTATTTATTTAATATATCGGCTAAAAGTGTAATTTTCGTCCAACTGCCTGGTCCAATAATTGAAATTTCTAGATTGATGATAATGATGTAATATCGTGTACAGATTACCTACTTATTTTTCTCGGTTTTTTCTCGGAAAACATTATTTAAGGAATTTATTTTCGCTTTGTAGGTGTGTAATGAACTATTTTTTTTTTATTGAATGGGCCATTTTTTTCTGACATAAAAAATGTTATATCTTTAATTTTTCTATTAAACGTAGTGTGTCGTTAGAGGGCTAACTTCAAAAATATCTTACAAGATTAATGTACTTTTAATTTAAGTGATAATAAACCAAAAAAAATATTAATTTTTGTAATAGTTACGGCAAATAAAATTTTATGAGAAACACCTTTCATAAGGTCCAATCATTTCCAAAATTTAATCAGTTATTAAGTAACTTATAAAAAATATGTGTGCAAAATTTCAAGTCAACATCTTTATTTCTTCGCGTTTCGCATCATACACACACATACGCACACATTCATACACAATTACACACATACATTTTCTAAAAATGCGTTTTTTAATTTCAGGAACCTTTTAAACGTTGAGAAAATCAAAAAAAAGAAGTGAAAATTTTCACCGTTACAAAGCTTTCTCTTTGAGAAAATAAAAAATAAATAAATATATCAGGCAGCTTATTTGTAACTTATGACAATTATAAGAAAATCAATTTCTTATTATTTCAATAAGTATATTTACAACAAAAAATTAGTGATGCATAAAATTTAATTTTTTGTAGCTTGGAATAATTAAAAATAAATTTATGATCTAATATATCAAATACATTTCAAATAAATAATATTAGTATGGTTAGTGAGTTATAAAAAAGTAGAACTTTTTAATATCAATTTTTACCAAATTAAAATTATTACGTTGTTTTTCACAACTTTATTTTTTATCTTTTAAATTAAAGCAACTTCCAGAAATAAACACGTTTATGTTATACAAAACATTAAAAATCTAAAAAAAATTTTACAAGTGTTCATAAAACTTGTAATATTTTTCTCGTTATCTGCTAAACAACTTTTTAATACATGCCTAATGAAAATATCGAAGATTCATGCGATATTTTTCTCGATAAACATAAAGTATCCTTACAATTTTTTAAAATCCAAATTTAAAATTATTTCTCAGATAATTTCACTTGCTTTAAATTCTTCAACCTCCTACAAAAACAAAATTCAATTTCCTTCATTAAAAATCTTGAAAAAATCACATACTTTTAAAATACTATTAACAACAATCCTCACACAATAAATATCTATTTAAACTAGTCCAACCACCAGATTAAAAACCTTATACCAAAAGCAACAAAATGAATCAGTCATTATCACACCCTCACAAATACCTCACGCACATCTCAAGTGGACGATTACAGAGTCGCGAGACTGACTTTTTCTCAAATTGTAATACCAGAAAAGCTCAAGACACACTTGGTACTTTTTTTGTCTCTTCCAACCAACCAACCAAATAGACGTCATAGTCGTCAAGGGAAGTAAGAACACTTTTCCCCTTCTCTCCATGGTACAGCAGTACTCGACTTTTTATTGTATAGAACTCGTGAGAATCAGTATCTATACGACTTTAAGCGAAAGTCTCAAATAATTTAGCTATTGACCAAGAAAGAAAGAAAAAAAGAAGAGAGAGAAAGTTGACCGCGCGATCTTCACATGAGTCTATATGTATATATATTCTATGAGAGAAAAGCACAGAGAGAGAGAGATTCAATTTCCTGGCTGCACTTCCGTGATCGAGCTTTTCGATTCACAGCTCGAGGATCGTAAAAAGGATGTTGATGGTATAGAGAAGGTCTAAAAGGGGGGGGAAGGCTTTGGTACTTCTCTTGATTCTTGTATGTTTACACGAGGATTCTGACGATGCACGTGTTTGCTGGTGAAATGGGCCAGAAGTACAACGTTTGGATGAGAGCCGGAAAGCATTTCTAGCACGCTATAAACGTCGTTGTGTGTAAAAGAGAAAAATAGAGAGAGAGAGAGAGAGAGAGAGAGAGAGAGAAAGGTAGTTGCAAAAAAAATAAAAGAAAATATATTTTGATGTTAGTTTGATATTTCTGGATAAATTTAAAATTTTCTGCTTTTTTTTTTTTTTAATTATCTGATTGTAGAACGTATATTTTATTGAATTATTTATGAAAGCTCAAAATGCATTTTAAGTCTTTCGTGATTTTGTTCGAGAAGTTATATAAAAGTAAGCTTTTGATAAATTAAATTTGAGTTTTAAATTTAGATTTTAAATGGTTAGACGTCTTGTAAAAAGTGTAGGTTGAAAATGTTGTTCAATTCTCAGAAGCCAATAAAAAAATAATTAAGTAAAGTTACATAAATTTAATTAAATATTGTATCAAACTGTATATATCACTTTGATGAAAAAAAAAAAAAAAATTACAGCAAAGCAATTACGACTCTTTAGATATAGAAATCAGTCTTTTTAATTACATTTCATTTTATGAGTAATTACTTAAATTCAATCAAATAATTAGTTATATCTATAAAAAGCACAATTCAACCAACAGACTTGAAAAAAAAAAAATATCAATCAATATTACCATACAGTAAATGGAAAAAAAATAAATAAAAAATTAAAGACAAATATTTTTAAATCATTTTTCGTAAACTCTAAATTTTACACATTTTTTTATTAACAGTGTACTTATTAATCGCGTATCTTATTAATCGCTTATATTTATCAATTTATCAGCAATTGCAGCCCTAAAAGTAAAGTTGTATCATAAGCTCGACTTGTATAACTGTACTTTAGAGCTATTTGATAGCGAATCCTTTTAATTTACATTAGACTGTATTGCTTAGATTCATTGAATCCTAGGATTAAGATACAATATAACTGTTCTCGAATTCGAAAAAAAACCGCTGCTAACTGCATTAGCAGAATGCTTTCTCAAAGACTTCTGACAAACAAATTTGTTAATATTTAAAATCTCAATTTTTTATTTCTTTAAGAAAGAAAAAATCTAAAATTAATATGATTTATTAAAATATTTTCTATTTTCGATTTGTTTCAAAC
>JAPYZE010004833.1:0-19816 GCA_030522805.1 Leptomastidea abnormis | reverse complement strand
ATTTCCAAAATAAACCATCTGTGCAAAAGAAAATTTGTATCTTCTTTTACCTCGTATTTTCATAAAAATTTTTGATAATATTTTTTCATGTAAATAATTACATTCTCACTAGTCTTTGTACACATAAAATTCTGTTTAACAACATTTTTCTTATTGTACACAAAATACTGTTTGAAAAAAACTCCTCATCTTCATAATATTATTACACAAGTATACAAAAAAAAAAAAATTCATTTACCATTACCGAAATTTCTATTCAATGTTATCAACTTACAAATAACGAAAATAGCTTCGTTATACCCCTCTAAAAAGAATTTCATCATAACAAATAAAAAAAAATGTGTTATCCAACAAAAAATAATAAACCAGACCTAAATAATCAGTCATCAGCATAAATATATAAATTTATCCCACGTTTCCGCCCTTAGCTCTTCTATTTTTTCCTCTTCTTCTTAACTATATACGCAATCTTTTCATATAACCTCCTCGTTATTACCTTACACGTGCAGTTGTATACGGCATTTACAATGCATAAATGCAACTGCCATACTGCTGTTGCTATATTATAATACGCAGGAGAAAAGGATCTCAACATAAGGAGCTGAGAAAAAGGCCAGCTTTCTCGGTATGTCTATACATAACACGAGATACGTATAAAAAAGAGAATGAGAGAGAAAAGAGAAGCTGGCATTCGTGTCGGGACATTTTTATATTCGCCAGCTGTATAAATGTAAATAAAAGAGCCAAGCGGATAGAAGAAAAGAGCCAAGAGGGAGTCGTGCTACATGTATACCTATATATGTATGTATATACCTATATACAGAATCTCCGAGTCCTCCTCGCGTTCGGGTATACTACGCGCGCATTTTCTCCTCCTGCAGTGGCAAAAGCAGAAGAGTATGGCAGCCAAACTGCGGGCGCCAGCATATAGACTCGGTAGTCGCACGGATTCCGAATACCGATTGTCAGCTTACCTAATGTCCCCCCTGTACCTCCTTTCTCAACTCTTCTCTCTCTTTCTCTCTCTCTCCGGTAGCATCCTTATGAATAAAACAATCGTAACCGTCTTGTAGCGGTATTTTCTCTCTCGCGAGACGTAAACTCTATCTCGTTCTTGCATCAAGCGCGGCCCTCTGTGTGTACGTAGCTTTACCTTCTCCGTGTCTCTTTCTCTTTCTTTCTCTTTGCGTTGCCTTGTCAATTTGGATTGCGTTAGGAAATCTTGTTAAGGAAGGGAAGGTGTATATAGATAGAAGTTTCTCTGAGTTTCTAACAGGGAAGGCTTGGATTTTGTGGGAAAGAGTTGCGTGATTCTCGCTCTTTGCAAAGTAGCTCGAGAGAGACTTTGGTTAGATTTTAAGAATCTAAAAAGTAGTAAGAAAGCAAGATTTTTTTTTTTTTTTGACTTGATAAAACTATTGAATGCAGTAAGAGAAAGTTGAGTGAGAGGATTTTAACTTGCTTTTTTTTTACTTGACGTTAATGGGTAAAAAAAGAAAAAAATTTTGTGATATTTACTTTTTCTTTTAGCGGCTTAAGTTTTATTTCTTTGCTAGTGCTAAACATTGTATTTTCTTATCTTCTTATTCTTCGTTTGTAATTGCAAGTTGTATGAAATACAAAAGCTATTAATACTTAATGATATTTAATTATTTATTACTTTACTGTCAGTCACATTTAAATAATTAAAAATTTGTTAAAACACGATATATTAAGGAATAAGCGTAAATTTAATCATGTTTAAATTAATATTCAAAATACATTAAAATACAAACAAATTTATAAAATATTTAATAATGCTTTTTATAGCTAAGGCAGGCTTTATAATAGCAGCAATTAAAAATTAAAATAATTTGCTTTATAAAACCCAAGCACGCAAATTTTCATTAATTCTTTATTTTTTTTTATTTTTATTTTTATTTTTGACCATCGCGCTTTTCTTAATTTTACGCTTGAAAAATTTAAAAAAATTATATTTCATTTTTTCCTTATTTTCAACATTAACGCCTCTGAGTATATACACTCACCAAGCGTTAAATTTAACTTTCCTCATGCAAAAAAAGCAAAAAAAGGCAAAAAATAAAAAAAATGCTATCGAGCATTAACCTATAGCCTCTAGTACACATAACATTCGTTTGAATTTTCACGACTGGTTTGACATTCGAAACTCAATTGTTCGGGTAAAAAGACAGGTCGCGTTAATTTAGTTGGTATGTGTATGTATGTCTGTATATATACGAGTCGAACTCCAGAGAGAAAGAGAGAGAGAGAGAGAGAGAGAGAGAGAGCATCGATGACACGAGCACTCTGCGGATATATGGCAAGGTTTTCCCAATTCCTCGTCGATAGGTCATGTTTAGCTAGATTGCGTCGCGACTATACATACATACACGCATACACACTTATACGCATCCATATCTATCATTTGAACTCTGACTGTATTTCTGTGTGTGTGTGTGTGTGTGTGTGTGTGGGAGCAACGATAAAAAGTCACAATATCCGCTGCTCGGACCTGTAAAAACTGTTCGAACGTAAAGCCTCGGAACGCATCACTGGTGCTCCAATGCAACCACCATCGCATCGAGACCAAGAGAGAGAGAGAAAGCTCGTATGTCAATGCGGTCGAGGGAACTAGTATTAAGCTATATACATGCGTCCATAGTATATGTACCTGTGCAAGGATGCAAATACACGTCGCATCCGATAGGAGTAGAGACGCGACGTTTCGCGATCGAAATTGCTCTCAACTTGCTCTCTCTTTCTACCACTGTATAACAGAGAGGAGATGGCTCGTCTTTGCCTGAGGGCTATTCGCGCGGGGCAAACGTTGCCCTGGGGACTGAACTGCGCTTAGACACGCCGACATTTACTCTGCACTCTCTTTCCTCCTTTCTCTTCTCTACTCCTAAATGTACCTTCACAGTCCTGCTATCTCTTCTCTCTCTCTCTCTCTCTCTCTCACACACACACACACACACACACACACACACACACACACACACACACACGCACACACACACACACACAACCAATCGCTTGCTGTTTCCTTCGTTCACGTGTGAGAGGTTGTGCTCGGTATTAATTCAAGGATGTAGCAATGGTTTGAATTTACATCGCTTCAAATTTGAGTTATTTGAATAGTCTCTTTATTTATGGCTTTATGTGATTTCTTTATTTTGAGCAGGATTTGTAATTGTTAGTTGAAATTTGTTTGCGAGTGAGATTTTGATTTTGGATTTGGAAATAAAAAGTTGGAATAAAATTTAAAGAAAAAAAAAATCTAAAAGAGGGAGAGTTTGGCTGTTTTTTAACGAGTGTCTTTGATCGATGTTCTTGCAAATTTACAAGCTTAGTGGAAACTATTCGTGTGTCGTGATAAAGCCAAAGTAGTTTTTGAATGTCTTTTGAAAGTTTTAATTAATTTTCTGGAATAAAGACGGAATTCTTTCTCTCTTTTTTTTTTTTTAATTTTTCTTTTTCTTATTTGAGAACAACGTCAGGGAAAAAAAAGTCGTTAAAAGAAGAGGTCTGCAAAGTTTTCAGAGTACTGCATATATAGTACTTTTACTAATCGTTAACTTTTCTTATTGCTGAGATTCAGACATTAAGATCATTTTAAATATTTTTGAAAATGCTGATTATTAAAAATATATTTTGAAATTATATAATTTATTGTGATTTGATATATATTGTAAATAGTAATCATTTGTAAACAAAAATGTGTCATTTAATTAATTCTGTATTAGAAATTTTAATTTAATTTAAATGAATTAGTAGGATATTTTTGATAACGAAATATTTTTTTATTACAGATGTGCGAACTTTTTCAACGTACGCGTGACATCAAGATAGTTTATTTGTCTTTTAGAAAACTATTTATAGATTGGAAAAGAGGTAAGAATAATAATATTCAAATTTAATTTTAGAAATAATAATGTAAAAAAAAAAAAAAATACATAATGTCAAATTCCATACTGTCCGTATTTGCTATCACAAAATTACAAAAAAAGCAGTCAGAAATGCTTAATTCTTGGCAAATCAATTAAAATGATTTAAAATTCTTACCCCAATTTATTTAATATGATATCATATTTTTAAGTAATATATACCATACCTGCACTAGCATAAGTAACAAATTATTAAACCTTATACATCCGTACCTATATGTACCTCATTCAAGTAAAAGAGAACAAGAGAAAGTATAGAGCCTGGTTAACCACGAGTAGGTCAGAAGTCATAATAAGCAATAAATCCGCAGGCACTGGGGACGACAAAGTCCCGCGGGGGTGTAGCACACACTCAGTTGTGTCGTCATCGTCGTCGCTGTTGGCCACAAGCCGACTGTTGGCTTCGTGGAACAGCACATTTGGTAAATCGAGAGGGTGGCGGTGGGGAGGGGGGATGGTAGTGAAGTAGCTTGCCCCTTAATAAAGCCCAGCTCGGTTAGTAAATAGTGTGTGAGTGTGTAGGTACGTATGTATAAGCCCCGGCTCTCGTAACAACTGCGCGGTTTCATTAAGCGGCTTTGCTTTTCATTAGCGCACCGATTCGCCAACCTCACCTTCCGTTCTCTTTTGCTTCAGCATTTCCGTGGAAAATAGCTTGGATTAAGATCGATGACTGAATCGACGCCAATTGTTACCAGCACACGCGACACAAAATACTCGCGAGTAGTTTAAAATAGAGTGACTTTTGGTTCTGAGAGTTTTGCTCTGACAAAATTCACTGCTCTCCATAACGTATTCGTTGCGTTTTGGTATACATTCCTATTATCATCTCACGGAGCTTTTATTGTGCTTGCTAACGAGATCCGTAGTTGTATGCAGCTCTAGAGTAGTATTTTAGCTGGCGCTTTGATGCATTTTAATGGTGTCCGCGGGGTGGTAGGAATGGTGATGTATAAGTGACTTGATGTTCGCTGCTCTGCTTGTCCCATTGTCTGCATAATAATCCGCGTCTCATGACATACATCCGCACGACATATGCGTTAGCATCAGGTTTATTCGCGTTCCCGCGAGTTAGTTAGACTCGTTGTCCGGTAACTATATAAGCTACTACCTGCGTGAAGAAGATGATAATTAAACGGTATCTCGTATATAAGCTGCTAATTAAAAAGTTAAATGATTGATCAGGTTATTTGAAGTAGTATTGTGTAATACCTATTATATGTCGCGTGACACTCACATTTGTACGGTAAAACATAAGAAAACTTTAATCTGCTTCAATTCTTTTTATTTTATTTTTTATATCGTACCGCCATAAAATGTCTCTAAAAGCTACGATACTTTAAAGCGAGGAGTTATTTGATGTTAAAAAAAAGCTCTTCTTGGTTTTAGTTCGAGGTATATATACTTGGAGGGATAGAAGAAGGGGTTATAAATTTTTAAGGGGAAAGGGGAGGGAATGAAACAGAAATTAAGTATCTATAAAAAGGCTCATGGTTGTTAGTTGGCAACAAACTGGTAGCTATATATGTTACGAAGATTTAAAGCACAATTAAAAAGACAGCACACCTCGTTCGATCTGTAGTTGTTCGAAAGCTGCTTTTTTACATCGGATAGCATATAAAAATTGTTAGCTACGCAAGCTTTAAATCTTCGATAAACTATTGTTTCAATTTGTTCAATCTCTTTTACAACAGAAGCTGTTAAATGTTATTGCAATTTTCGTGTATGAAACTGGTTGTAACGTTTGAATAAACTTTACGAATTCATTATTTTGAATTATTTTTTAATTGAACAATAGTAATAATGTACAAAATAAGGATAATGTTATCAGTAGGTATTGGTGCTACTTTCGCTACTTATTTTTCTCAGTACATCTATCATTTAATTTTAAAAAAGAATTTCATGTATAAGCTTAAAATCGCGAGCTTGAATCAAAAATATAAAATCATACTGTATCTTTATTTTTTCTCTTTCAAACCGCACTCTTTCTTTTTACAGTTATATTACGCCTCAACTTATCAATTTTCATTTCTACAAAAATCCTCCACTTAATCACACAATCAGTTCGACCATTTAAGCTCCACTGCTATCTTCTTTGAAAAATAACCACTTTAACCACGTAATTCATTTTTATACCAAAGAGAGAAAAAAGAGAAAACATTCGCATCCAGCAGGTGTTCAGCACATACACATATCGATATAGTCACGGAAATAGTCACAAGTTCAACAAAACGAGAAAAAGGAGATCAGCACACGCCGTATATAAATGGAAATGAAAAAGTATACAAAAAAAGGAAAACGCGCAGTCGAAAAGCCCGATAAGAACTAAAAGGAAGAAAAGAATAAAAGAAGAAACAGCTATGCGTTTAGTGGTTCTACAGGGGTTTGGTTATACACACATACATACATATATACAGAAGCAAAGTACACGAGCGAGTTGCAGCAATGGTCCCAACGAACATCGTCGTCAGTGCGAGGAAGAGAAAGATGGGATGGGCAGAAGGAGGAGTGAAAGGAGTATATAGTCGGTGAACGTGCCGGCGCGTATACGCTGCACAATGGGACCGTAATAGCAGAGCGACGGCGACGCTGCAGGCAAGTTGTCGACTTCGCGATTTTCACCGGCTGATTCGGATCTCTCTCTCTCTCTCGCTCTCTCTCCTGCTAGGAGGAGCACGTGCGAGGTTAACGCGGGCGGCAGTGCTACTGCCTCGTCGCATTGCCAAACGTATACGTGTACCTACGCGTGCTATGTTCTCCTTTTGTACCCTCCCCCTTACTTCTAGTTTCCGTGCGGCTTAGTCGCGTCGTACCGCAACACGCGTCTACCCTGGCCTCTTGTTCCTTTGCTCACCATTCTACCATACTTCTATTCTGCATCAACAATCGCGGACCGTCACCCACGAGCGCTTATATATTACCTATTTCCCTTTCGACCAGCTTATGCTTTCTGAATTTTTCTAAGAATTCTCGGTATTTCCTATAACCTTAGTATCGCTCGTCTATGTTTTGTCCTCGAGTTTTTTTTTGCCAGAGTCGCTTTTTGTTCCTTTTAATAGAGCATGCCAACTGGTATTTGGAAAAATTGGCCGAGAGAAAGAGGAGATATTCGTGAGAAAGAAAAGTGCTATGCTCTGTGCTATGGTATTTTTCCTTTTTTTGTAAATGGATTTGCGGAACCCCCGCGTTTTTTCGAATTTTATTTTCGGAGTAGACGGGAAACGGGAGGATGAAAATTTTGTTATGGCTTACGAGGGAAAATACGCGTTATGGACTATGCAGCCGTGCAGCGATGTAAATTGGATTTATAAAAACTGGATATAACGTGTGTGTGTGTGTGTGTGTGTGTGTGTGTGTGTGTTTGCTGTTTTTTTTTTCTTCTATAAATTGTTACAGTTGTTTTAGTTGGAATTTTTTAAAATTTTTGTTGTTTTGACAATTTATTTATAGATTGTATAGTGAAAATAAATGCAATTTATTGTATAGTTATTTTTATTTATATCCAATATTTGTACAGCTTACGTTTGTTATAAAATTTTTATTTATCAAATATTGAAACAAAATTATTTTTCAAAATATTTTAGCTTCTTATTTCAGCTGAATTATAAAGCTGCTTTGCGCTCAAAAATTATTTTTTTATCATATTATCAACTTTTTATGTAATTTGTGGTCATCAAACTTGATCAAATATTATTACAATAATTTAAGCTTCTTTTATGATCGTATTATCCCGTATAATGACTTTCTATAATTAATTAATTGCTAAAAGCCACAGCTTAATCCAAGCTTCACTGATGATAACGATCTTGTATACAACTTGTGATTATCATTGATACTAATGTTATTTAGCAGTACTGCTATTTACATGTTTATACTCGATCGAATAAAATTATTGAAGTTATTTCGTTTTATCACATTTTTTTAAAATAAAAATTTATTTAATATAAAATTATTTAATATAATCATTATTTATGAAATCTTAATAAATTTTAATCTATCAAATTTTTGAATAATTTACACTATAACTTAAATTATCACTAACAGCAGACAGAAATAAATGTCCAGTAGTACAATTCCATGTACGATCAGACGTCGAATATACATAGAATGCTATTATCGCGTTCATCCCGTTAACCACATACTCGAAACGTCAATTTATTTTCCACAAACTGAAGCGGGAGTCTAACTTAAAGCCGAATTTCCTCTTTAACCCCTTTTCCTCTCCCTGTCGTATAGTGAGAGAGAGAGAAAGAGAGAGAGAGAGAGTTTTAGAGTATATATCCTATTTACCGGATTCGCGGTTGCTTTCTAGCTCGGGGCGTGGGGGTGGAGAGGCTAGAGATACTGTCCAACATTTTAGCCAGTCGGTAGTGCCACACATATCTAGTAGCCACAATCGCCCGGTAAGAACTCAACGTTACAGCCACTTTAGGGTATATAATATAAAGTTGAGGGGATGAGAAGGACAAAATCCAGTGGCTAAAGCTTGCGGGGCTGCGGTAGTATAAGACCGTCCGGTTTTTCGGGTATTATATAAAATGGTGGGAGAGAGAGAGAGAGAGAGAGAAGAAGAGATACAGTCAGAGTTCGCGCCTGGGCCGCGAAATAGTAGGAGAAGGAGGAGGAGGAAGAGGAGTATACACTATATATGGATGTGGATAGAGCGGAATGGGATGGTGCGCTTTGGTGGCCAGCCGTGCGGTGAATTTGACCCTCCCTCTTCAACCTCTCCCCGTGTCACGTCGCGTCGTTACGGCACCCGCGAACAATGGCACGATAATTTGCGCTGCCAGGGCGTACGCCCGCGCACACATACACACACCCACATGAGCTCTCTCTCTGAGAGAGAGAGAGAGAGAGAGAGAGAGAGAGAGAAAGAGGCGTAACCAAGAGCCAAAACGTTGCAGCAGCAGCCTCATCCTGTCCATTTACAGTAGCGGCGTCGGTGGCGGTTCCCTTAGCCAGCTGTCAACGCTGCTTTTCTCTCGACTCTGCGCGTGTACACGCAAATGCTCTTGAGCTTCAACCCCCCTTCTATGTCCTCACCTCATCTAGCAATGCATCTAACTTGGTTTCGCTCGACTGGCACTTACGTGAAGGTAAAGAGGTGAAGCAGGGTAAGAGGAGGAGTAGGAAGAGGAGAGAGGGATTAGTACGTGGAAAGCTACTATCCTCTAGAATCAGTTGACATCGAGGAGGAGAGACTGATGGTGGTGGTGGATGCTCTATGTATATATGTAGGAAGATGTTTGTCTCCGATGTGTAAGCTGTGGAACATACCCGTGCAGGAGTAGTGTGTGACGGATGTTAACTGAGCGCTTGTGCGGTACAACATACGAGACGGTATGCCGTGTGCCGTGACAGTTGTATCTTACTCTCTATATATATGTTTAGTAGCCAAGTGGCTGGAGACGAAATCTTGAGACTGGAATACAACAAGCTGGATTGGTTGCTTGAATATATGTTGCGCACTTTAGTACAAAGGATTGCGCTATATAAAGTTTTAAAAAATTGCAGTTGATATACTATTGATTTTTTTTAGAATGTTTAAGCGGAAAAGCGAATTGTGTTACTGGATGAAGTGGAAAATTAAAGTGATCGTAAGAGATAAAAGAGAGAGGAGATAAGCGATGGAAAAGAAAGGATGATGATGATGCTGCTGCTGCAGACTGACCGTTTTTGAGGGACTACGATGGGTGGGAGAGAACATTTAGTGGTGAAGTTGGCTTTAGCGCAGCAAAAGAGAGAAAAGTGAGGGAGGGTGGGTAGCATACAATCCACCTACTACTACCAGTCAGCGCTTCTCTCGCTAGCGTGATAACGTCAGCACTTCCGCAAGCCGAGACTTTATCCCGAGGTAGGTAGGTAGGTAGGTAGGTAGGTAGGTCGCTTTGAAATCCTGCCTCTCGCTTGCTTGCTTGCGTGCGTGGCACTACTGGTGCGCTGTGTTTTTCTTTCTCACTATCTCCCCCTCCCTCCCCTACCTACCCTTCATCCCATTTTACTTTTCCGCGAAGCAGCGTGTTTGTAGCTTTGTTTTCCCGCCGGCGCCCGGTAATGGTCTCCTCGCGCTTGCCACGCTTGCTGGCTAGGATATACTCTTTTGTGTGTGTATATGCCCTTTTCAGCTTTTGTAATGAAAGACTTTGAGAGAACGCGAGGCTTATATGCGCGAGAAATGCTGTTCTTTTGCTGGAATCTGGAATTAAGCGGTATGATAGTACCCCTTTATACTTGTGAGGATATAGGATGGGATGGATATGTGCTGACTCTACTGGACATTGAGAAAATTCTTGGGTACTTTAGAGAGGACAGTTTATATTGGTAAGACTTGGAAAATTTGAAATAACTTGTGTTTTGTCTGTGTATAGGCATTGAGAAGATGAGTATAAGAGATCTTTTTATGTATTTTTTTTAAATCTAAGAGGATTGTAAAAATATGAGACTTGGACTTTTTTTCTTGCGAATTAAAATGCTGGGTTTGTGTTTTCTTTGATAAGAATTTTTTTCAAATTTTTATTGCAATGATACATGAGTAATGTTATTGCGATATTTTATAATTGATAAGGATTACAAAAAAATTTTTTTTAGATATTAACGTAAAAAAATTAAATCCTTTGTTCATTTATAAATTTGATTTTTTAAAGTTAATTAATAACCATCAATTTCAAACTTTTTCTTATTTTAAAGCCTTTTTAACACTCTGCTTATTGAACGTACATAAGGCATACGAGAATTTGTGCAATGGCTCTGCAGACGAACTCCAAGAATCGAACCCATTATCTGCTGGATTTCGAAACTGTCATTCTACCGACTAAGACATTTCAGATCCCGTCCAAACAATTTAATGAACATATCATAGTTAACACGAATAAATATAATTATCTACATTTTAACTAAAAAAATCTTTTTTTTTTAATTTTATCAATCTAGCATTAATAAAGTTTAAATGAAGTTAAATTAATAAATAAAACTTAAATCGAATAATGCTACTTTAGTCTCAAATTATTAATATTATATTCTTCGTTATTATAATACACAGTCTTACTTTATATCATTTAAATTTCTCTACACATTCTACTTTCTTATTCATTTGCACGTACTCGTTTCTCGTATAACACTTGTCTTTTTAGAAATTAAATTCACTAGTAAATTACTTACAAAGTAACATGACAAAGTTTGATAATGACTTTAAAATTGCGTTTGTCACTCTATAATTTTAACAATTGTAACTCGGTATAACCAAGCTCATTTTCATTTCCTACAAATGCAACACCTGATATTTACAAACTTAAAACATGTGCCAAATATACATATACGTACATACCAAAAATGAAAATTTCTACACACACATACATTTTACCATATTACAATAATCACACTATTATTATAATTTCAACTCATTTTCCATTCTCTAAATTCTTCCCTTTTCTCTCAATAAAGCAGCAGCAGCAGCAGTAGTAGCAGCTAAAATATTCACGCTTTCAACATCCATCAATGCTGATCAAAGAAATTTAATCCAGAATACGTGTCTGGGAATATTTCGCGCCTATTAAGCCAAAGCAAATTACACGGTCGACCGATGCTCCGCTATACAACACATACAGACAGACAGACAGGCAGACATATATTTAACACGCAGACCATGTAAATGACTCGTAAAAGCCACGATAGAGGTTGGCATATGTATACTACACATATACACACACATACAAGCTGCTCACTCGCTGCCTTATTAAGCAGTCCGCGTCGCGTGGCTTTTCCGACCATTGATTACAGACACCTCGACGAAATATCCGGCCGCAAAGAGCGACTGACCCACCTCCGCGGACGTTATATACATATACCATTGGACCGCGGCTATATCCACGCAAACTACCAGCCATGGCTCTCGCGTATAGTGTAGCCAACATCCCGCTTGAGGCTTACTCACCGCAGATATAGAGAAAGAGAGAGAGAGAGAGAGCGAGATAGATCAGAGGTATATCTCGATCAATCATTCGATCTGCACTTGTCTATAAGTGGAATATGGCCTCTCGGTATATATGTTGACCGCTCAGTTCATCTCTTCCAACCTCCCCCTACCCCTTCTTACCCTGTTCTAACTCTCTATCCAATTATATGAGACGTCCGTTTCGAGAGCACGCTGTGTCGATACGCACGTCCAAGTAGGTCTTTCTTTTTCTTTCTTTCCTCTTTCACTTGCTTCGTGAATTCGCGCTTTCTTTTTTGTTTTGGACAAGTCATTCGATTTTCAGTTTGATCGATTGAACGGTAATTAGTACGCGTGATGATAGACTATTACCAACAGAAATATTTTTAAGTAAATGTGAAAATGCGTTTGATGCGTTTAATTAAATTTTAATTATTTTTCGGTATTCTTAACAACAAATTTTAATAATAATAATATTAATAAAAGAATCTACTTTCAAACTCTCATCTTTTCCAGTTCAGAAATTCAATTTCGTTTTATGTCTGTCATTCAAATTTCACTTCAAATTCAATCCCCCCTTCACCCCTACCCCCTCCCCCTTTCCTCTTTCGTATTCAACCTCACCTCGTCTCTCACCACCACCACCACCACCACCACCACCACCACCACCACCACCAGCATCGAAACTGCTTTTGCAATCTGGCATTAATTGATTTTCGAACGATCGATTTTTCATTCGCGTTAATTTAAAAAACCTCTTTCACCAGCAGCAGTAGCAGCCTGACCTCATACCTAAGCGCTTAACAAAAATCGGCTATTCATTCCATCGTTTTCTTTCGATATATGTATACATTACATGCTCCTATATATCTTTTCATCCATAGGTTATTATCTACTTTCTTAGAAAATTTAACACTCTTGCGTTAAATATGTTTATGTACACGTGCTTACACGGAAACGCTTGTATATCACGTTACCATAGAGGCAGAGAATGTACAGACACACACATACACATATATTAGGTAACTATAGCTCTCTTGTATTATGCGTATGTCGACAAACGAGAGAGGATTTTCCAAAGTAAATCTCCGGTGGCGCGTCGTCTGTTATCATTTGCAAATCTTCCATTCCCTTCTCTCGTTTTACCTAAGTTGCCTGCGCTCTTCAGGGAAGAATAAAACTGGATGACAGTTTGCTAGTTTCTACGATAATGCCTCCCTCTGGGATATATCTTGAGGCATTCACAGGCAGGCAAGGTATTCACTCCCTCACCTCCTCCTTCTCCTCTACTCTCGTTTATGTATATATGTGTGATATAAGCGTGGAACGATTTACGAAATGAAAAGCTCATTGAGAAACTCGGTGTGTTATATATATTCTCAGATTAATGATTTATTTATGTTGATGGATGTTTATTTAAGAGGATCGATGTTGGTGATAAATTTTGAAGTTGTTGTATCCTGCGTGTGTATGTGTTTGGATGTTAAGGTTTTAATTTTGCTGAGAAAGATTAATGGACTGAAGGAGAAATGAAATAAGAAAGAAAAAATAAAAAGATAATAATAATAATGAAAAAGACAATTACCTGTAAACGGGCTCGTCGGTCGACTCTTTAAACCACAGCACCATCATAACTGTATCCTTGCTATCTCGAGATTGCGTGTCACAGGGAAGCGACGCAGTTTGTCCCGCCACCCCTTGGACCATAATAGTACTTACTGCAACAAGAAAAATGTATATCTTTTCTTATATTTCTCTCTTTCTCTGTGTGTTTTCCAACTATAGTACTAGAGTCGCATTTTCTACTACTACTACTACCCTCCTTCGTCCGTAAATTATTACGAAAATTTTTCCCAGGACAAACACTTTTAGGGGGGGTACGAGAGAGAAATATTTATTTGCAGACATCAGTTCTGGTGAAATAAGACAGGGCTAAAATGTATTATTTGTAGTGCAGTAAAGTTGTATATAATTTTACCGGATATTCAAACTGATATTGGCTATAATAAAAAATTTTAATATCTTTGTAATATTTTAAGATACGTGAAACCTTAAATAAATATACAAATATAAGCTATTAAACACTGCTATTAGTGTCGTATTTTATTTGAAATTACCTTTGTGGACAGTAAAGCCATTAGGCTTGCTATAAATGTTAGCCGTTAATTAGTAGATGTTGAGTTTGACATCGCATGATTTGTTATCTAATGTGTGATGTATGAAATATCACTTTAGATAGAATATGTATTCAATACAATAATATAATACAATCGTACCATTATCAGTTATGTTGTAGTTAAGAGCATTGTTTAGTCAATATTAATGTGTATCATTGTGATAAAAAAACATACAAGGATATTTCAATTATTAAAAAAAAAGAAACAATAATTGAAAACTTTAATTAATATTAATCGTACTTAAATGATATCCCAACAGTTGCGTTTAGGATTAATTTTAAAAAGAAATAATTTTTTCGCCAAGTTAATCCAAAAATTAGGATTATTTGACACGCACGAAATTATACCATTTCCCACAGGTATTTAACAAAACTATGCTACCAAGCAATTTCCCCTCCAAAGATAATAATGCCAAAGCCAATATTTAGGCCCCTTCCTACGCCGAAACTACTGTTGAATAGTTGAAGCGGGTTATCGCACCGGTACAATTTGCCGGCGTGAGAGAGCTTTCGCGCTTGCATGCCTGACACAAAAACTCTCTCTCTCTCTCTCTCTCTCCTCTTTCTCTCTCTTTCTTTCCTTCACGCATACATTCTTCTCACTTGTATATTTTAGAATGTGAAAAATTTTAGCAATGAACGAATTTACAACTCATACTCCCATTGGACTCGTATATGTTCGATTTACGGAAGGTAGTATAAATAGTTCATGCATGTGACATAGCTATTTTTGTTTTTTTTTATGATCTAGAATGTCAATACTATGCGCTTGAAAATTCGTAAGATTAATGAAAGTTTGGCATTGGTATATCCGAAAAAAAAATGTATTTTCGTTTTCTGAACTTTTCTCAGATTTGCAATATCTTACAGCGATTTACGAGCTTGCAAATTTGAAGTGATACACAAATATAGCGTTGTTGTCGAAGAAGAGCTTGCAAGCTTTTCACGCCTAGGAAATTCAAAGAGGAAAAGCTAAACTAATGGGCGATACGAACTGTCGATCTTAGAGTTATGTGAGGGTTAGTGTGCGCACGACATTCCAAGTTTCTATAGCTGCTATGTACTTTCGAACCAACTACCACGTTCGTATATATAAATATACTTATATAGCTTGTAGAGAGCGGTATCTTCTTGAGTGTATTCGGGATCTGTTTTTCACGATCTAATGGGCTTTTTAAAGCTTCTCCGGATTCTGTTTACGTTGGAAAGGAAAGCTATTGTGGCTTTTTTTACGATATGTTTTATATAAGCTTAGAGATTTTGTATTTGCTTTTTACACCTTGTTGGGTACTTTGAGAATCGATTGGATTACACGTTCCAAGAATTCTCAAACATCAATTTTTCATTAATTTTGATAAAAATTTTAAATTTTAACGATGCAATTTATATTATTTATGCACACAGACATAAATTCTATAATGATATAAGTAGGGGTAATAAAAAATTAATATTATTATTATATTCAAAATATTGAAAATCCAATTAATTTATAATTTAATTGACGGGTACTTGACTTTCGACTGACAATATTCAAGCTTATATATAATACATAGCAAGAAACGCAGATAGAGATAAGCCTAAAGCGCGTGCTTAATTAACCACCAGGTCCACGCAGCAGTCAACGCAAGCCCCTTTCCCTTCCCCCCCCCCCTCTCTCTTGCGTCTATATTCAGAGAGTACACGCGTTAAATGCACGCTGGTGCGTAAACACGCACAAATACACACATTAATAATAGCCCTTTCTCTCTCTTCTTCCCCCCTTCTCTTCTGACAATATATATCCAGTGCTATAAACAGGAGCTTTACAATTTGATCGATATCTCAATAATGACGTGGACCTTGTGTGTCTGTGTGTGTGAGTGTGTGAGTTGTATCTTCGTCTCTTTGTCGTTTCTCAATGCCCTCGCGGAATCTCCAGAATCACGCGTGATAATCCCTAATTTATAGTTGTCATCGATTGATTTGGTTTATCATTTGAGTTATCGAACTAGTTTGTGAACGTTGCATTTTTTGTTTGCAATTTTTTTTTTCTATCTTCGATTCAATAAGTACGTAGATTTAAAAAAAAAATAAAACTTTTCTTTGAAATTGCGTAATCATTGTGAGCTTGCGATAGATGCTTGACAAATACTTTATTCACTTAATTATAAGAAGATCAAATATTTCATTCGTAAGTGTATTTTCACGGTAGAGTTTGCCGTGATGCTTTGAAATAAACACGTCTTGCGCACTCGACGCAATGCAATTGCTGAGACATATACACACATATCCTAATGCTGTGGTTTTCTCTCGGGCGCGCACCAGCCTTTTCGCAAAAATAAACGCCGTTGGTCACACAACTATATAGTTATACATATAGCACTGGTCTGTTGGGGTATGTGGCTGCGCCAAGCCATTTTTGGGGCAAGCGCGTCCTTTCATGCTTTAATCTCACTACTCGAAACTAGTCGGCTGCTGCTTTTGGCGTTCCAAAGCAGCAAGCTGCTTGACGTGGCTTAAAGCTTAGTATATTTAGAGTAGTCGTATAGCAAGAATTGTGACTTCAGTCAATTAACTAGTTCTTTTTTTTTTTTTTTTATTTTTAACCAGATATTAAAGTTAATTAATAAGGTTGTTTTTCAGTGAGATGATAATTTTTAATTGATTGGACTCTTATATTTATTGTTTAATCAATATATAGTATGCTGGCGTTTCACAAAGCAGAATCAATGATATTTGTAACATTACTCGTTATGAGACTCGTAATATTGAGCAAAGATCATTGACGGCTAACTTGATAACTCCTGTACGTCGTAATTAGCCCAGATTAAATGAGGCTTAAGATTGGATGTTATGATGGCTGCTTTCGCTTAATAAGGGTCAAATTTAAAATAGGCTATCAGGGTTTTTAATTAATTTAATGAACACCATATTTGCTTTCGTACGCGTAGTATAGCGCGAATATTGTAACGCATATAATGGTAAAGGTCGATAATGGGAACTCGTATGTTACGAATTTCCATTGTACATTGGATCTCTCTCAAAGCCGTTATTATATACCATGACCACTAATTTTTATCTCTTTTCATAATCATGTTAGCCACATTGTACGTACATGAATTTATAATAATTGCGTAATATTCTCTCTCTATGCGTTTAAACGTTAAAACTTTAATTTTAAAGAGTGATTTTGATTTGTCATTTTTTTTTTGTTTTTCAATTTAAAATTTTAATTCAATTTTTCATAAACCTTTATTTCTCAAAAGGTTTAAATTATTAATTTTATTTGTGTTACAAACAAATTTTTGAACGTCTTTAACATTTGTTATTTTTAAAAGATGTTTTTTTGATAATTTAAATCAAATTAAAAATTAAAAAAAAGTTCTCCTGTTGAACCTTGTGTTTAACATTACCTTTTAAATTCCACAAATAAAACCCTACCAAAAAACCATCAAAATAATAAAAATAGAGAAATACAATTACAATTACATTTACCCTTGAAAGAAAAACTATATAGCCTCGTCGCCTGAACATAGTTTGAACATACTCGGTCAAGCGAGTGATCACTATACGACACGACGAGTTTGGTAGCCAGCATCCTCTGGCTTTGCAAAGGGGATTCCCTCTGACATACAGGATGCCACTATCCTGGCCAGTACGTTTCCTGGAATGCATTTCTCGCTACGAAAGCTCTGATGGTAGCCGGAAACCGGAAGCTCAAAGCGCGTCTCCTCCGTCCAAGCTCCGGCAATTGGTTATCGCGCTAATTGAGTAGCGAGCAAGCAAGCGCGTTTCTACTGCAGCTACTGCTACTGCTGCTAGTACTAAACTATCTCTCTCTCTCTTCCTCGTTCTCTATCCGTCGCCTTCCTGTTTCTCTACTTCGTCTACAAATGGGCCACCCCCCTCCCCCCATTTCCTCCCTTTCTCTCTATCCTCTAATGAGAATGATAATCACCAATTGGATACTGCGGAAGCTGCGCAAGCATCCTGGAATGCAAGCTTTTACGGCTTCTATTCGGGTTAGGAAGTTAAAGCTTTAGCTCTATACCTATATCCCTTTACTTATTCCCAGATTTCCAGGTTTTCGGATTTTGGATCTTATTAGATCTTCCCTATCCCTTTCTTTTTTTTTTCATCGATCCTTAATGCTTTACTCTTATAAAGTTTACTAACGAGATTTTAGCAATTGCTACGAGCTACCAATTTTCGACTAATTGCATCAGCGAGAGCGTAATCACGTTTAGATGTGTATCGTATCAAGTATACGTAGGTATATACATATAGACTTTATAAAGGCTGACGTGGATTGGATGTTCAGTGCGTATAAGCAGCAATGGTGTAGAAATTTCTGTCTCTTTTGAGAGAGAATTTACTGGTCTGATAATTTACAGAGTTTTGAAATTAATATTTAAAGTGGAGATGTTCAATAAGTAATTGTTATGATTAATATTGACTTATAGTTTTAATAATTTTTTTCTATTAATTAAAAGATATGATGTTTTTTTTTTAGTTTATGTTAATAAATAGAAATTTAATATTCATTGAACCTTAAAATACACGCAAATAGAATTCATGTATCGAGAACACACACGCTGTGCTGAAATTTAAAATAAGTCTTTTGGAAATGTTTGAGTTTGCACATTAAAATCTATTTGGTGGATTATGGTTAATATAAACTTTGAACATATTTAAATACCAAATTAACATACTAGTTATCAAAATACCAGATCGTACTTAATAACTTTTTTTTCTTCTGTTTTGCCTTGCAAATTGAGTTTCATATTATATTAATCCCTTGACGTTTTAAAATGATACATGATAACTGGATAAGATTAAATACTGTTTTACATAAAGCCATAATTTTTTTTTTACGAATTAAGTTATTACTATTAAAATTTCGAATATCCATTTTTAACGATTTCACAGCCCATAAAATTGACAGATTAAATTCAAATTTTTTAAATAAAAATAAAAGTATTTTTTTTTCTATATTCTAAACATATAAAAAAAATTTTACTATCTCATGATTATGTTAATTAATAAACCTATTGACAAGAAAACAATTAAATTTAAAAATACATAAAGTAGCAAAAAAAAACAACATAATTTTATAAAACTTTTCCGCCCGCATAAATCTCCCAAACTAAAATTAAGTGAATATGTAATTGTATACCTATATACTAAAGCATTGTTAGCATCAACCCAAAAGCCAAGCTCCAAGTGCAAACATGGCAAAGAGCTCTTCCCTTTCGAGTAGCGATTGGTAAAGGCAACGGGTTGAAAACGAGCCGCTGACGCATACCGACTTGAGGCATACATAGATACAGCAGAGACACTAGTGTAAGAGAGAGAGAGAGAGAGAGAGAGAGAGAGAGAGAGAGAGAGAGAGAGAGAGAGAGAGAGAGAGAGAGTATATAGCTCTAGTAATTGATTACCGATATTAGACGCAGATACTCGTGGTACAGTCTCTCTCTACTGTATGCCTTCTCTTCTAAGAGCATCTCGACGAGGTTGGTCTGGTCGAAGCTGATACGCGAGAGTCAATGGTGCTGCTGCTATTGCTACTGCTGCTTTCAATGGAAACTACCACTTCTCCATATATATCTGACGTCTACGACTCTGCAGATTCCCTTCTCTCTATACTGTACACACTGCATTCTGTTCTGTGTGTCCAGTCAGCTCGCTTGGATTACCCATAGTTATAGAGTTAAGCCAGACTCGAGTCGAATGTTACGTGGATTGCATTTTAATTATTTTCAGTTTGTATTTCTTTTTTTT
>JAPYZE010004832.1:0-11406 GCA_030522805.1 Leptomastidea abnormis | reverse complement strand
TATATATATATATATATATATATATATATATATATATATATAGGTAGGTATGTGTCGATAAGTGTATTTACGCTCTTTACTGCTTTCGGTTTGCGGCTCTCTCTCTCACTCTTGTATTGTGCAGGGGGAGGTTGTGAATTCGCGTGAAGATATGGCGCGTTAAGGGAGATGAAGCTTTTCGATACGTTTTAAGCTGTGGTTTACTGATATACGATGCTATATCCTTTTACGATGGCTGTGTGTACGTGTATGTATACCTTCGAAAAATTTCTCTTTTCTCTTTCTTTTTTTTTCTTTTTTTTTAATTTTGTTTTTAGATTTTAATTAGTTTTTGGATGATATAAGATGATTTGTGTGTACGTTTGTTTTATTGTTTCTTTATGATTTGGTGTGTGTTATTTTGAGATAATGATAGATGATTTTTCTGTGTGATTGTTTTTTTTTAACGGGAAGGTTATTGGCTTTTATCATCGTAATGTGTTTTAGTCATTGTAAATATGAAGGTTTATTGAAAAATAATCGCAAAATATTTATATTGTAAAATGATATAGATATTGATGAATAATGAGTATTTTGGTATCAAAGATGAAATAGTACAAAGTCATGAGAAATAATAAAATTTTTACATAAGTATCCTCATCGTTTGTATAAACAAAATGAAAATACAATGCCATCAGTATGGAAATGTATCTAAATATAATCATATACACACGATTAATAGAAAGTGATATGTGAAGTGAATATGTATCTCATTGTGTATATTGGTATATAATTATTTGAAAGGAACTTTCTTCTTATCTTACAATATTTATTATAATATTTCGTAAAGATACATGTATAACTTTCAAAGATTTTGCATATACATTATATACACTCGTATACAAACTAACTATCAGAAGAACATTGAATATGACAAGCGTAATATGTCACTATATTCATAATCGTTGGCTAATTAAAGTTTGTTAAGGGGTTACGCAAGGGGTTATCTGATTTTTTTTTTTTTATAATTATGTATATACAAACACATATGTGTATATACTTACATTTGGAGAAATTGTTTGGTATTTATGAGAACGAATTAAACTTTCCTTTTCAGTATTGTAAAAGCAACGATCGCAGTATGTTAATAAAAATACTGCCATCGTTAAAATAAAAATTTTTTATTAATTAATATTCGAAGGATAATAAACATGTAATTTATGTTTTTCCTATATCCGTTTTATTTTTATAAAATTAAAATTTATATTGATTATAATCAGGCATTAGTGGTTTAAATTTTCTAATGTGAGATAATTTCGATAAATCGATTGATTGATAGAGCTACTATGTTTATCAATTTGTTTGACGATATTTTTCAACATTTTAATAAATCATTAACATATTTTACAAAAAAAAAAAAAAAAAAAAAAAAAAAAAAATAAAAATGTTCTTTTTCCCCATCAATTAAAAAATCTCTCAACAATTTTAATAATTCCCAATTCTCTGATAATTTACCAGGTCGAGCAGTAGTAATATCATCAATAAACCTGGCATAGCCACTACCACAACAACAACAACAACATCTTTGGCAAGTACTGGCCGTAGCAGTAGCAGAGTAACAACAACGGATGTGCGGGATCCACCAAAGGAGTTGTTCAAGCCTCTCCAGCTGCCGCAGAGAATATTAACGGGTCCAGGACCGAGCAATTGTTCGCAGCGGGTACTCCGAGCATTACAGCACCAAGTTCTGGGTCACATGCATCCCGAGATCTTTCAGGTACATACTATGTTTATACCTACATATACCATACATGTACATATGTACATTTATATACTGTATATAGCTATATCGGAATTTGCTACACACGTGAGCTTATATTATGCCAGCGACCTTTTTTTCTTTTGCTCACTCTATATGTATATGTACGACCGACGATTTCCTTTTCCCAGGGCGCCTATATACTGTACTGTATACCTATCTACTTCTTTTTTACTCTTTCTCAATACATACATTGGTTATATTGTACCGATGAAAGGAAGTTCTTCCTTCGTGTATAGCTACATTCGTTCTTTTCTTAGCTCAATTTCCGTAAAGTACCAAAATTTTCAAAAATATAAATTTTATACTTATATTTGTTGTGTACATATGAAAAATCTTCGCGATTCACAGCAATTTCTCTATTATGAGAATATTCACAAATTTTATGAAAATCTATATCCACGATACTTGTGTATATATTATCAATCTAACCGATCTCCCACTCACTCGCTTGTCTGTCTGTAAAACGAATTTATTTTCACTTTTTGATAAATGAAAAGTTATATTACCCGTCGCGTCGTTATCGTTATCCAGCCGTCCCTCGTGATATATATCTTACGAATAACGGATACATACTCATATACATATGATATATAGAAAGAGCCAAGGAAATATGACAAATTATCCTATACAACTTGTATCCTAAGGTTTGTTTATCAATAACAAGACGCTTTTCTCGCGTTTTCACCATAAAACACACCCACGCTTGTATATTATATAATCTAACTAAAAATTAATGAGTTCTATAACGATATGGAAAATCGTATAGAAACTCGAATAAATATATATCTACAAAAAGCATCTTTTTTAAATAGTATATAATACAAGCAAAGAACTGTGTTTAGAAAAATAAAATCCACCAAAAAAAAAAATGCTTAAAAGAAAAAAGTTAAATTTGGTATATTTTATAACGATGTTAATATGTACATGTATACGTTTATATGTGTTTCAGTTGATGGACGAAATAAAAGCCGGTCTTCGTTACGCCTTTCAAACAACGAATAAATTGACCCTGGCGATCAGCGCTTCCGGTCACGCCGGCATCGAAGCAGCAATAGGAAACGTTCTCGAACGTGGAGAAAACATTCTCATTGTCAAGGCTGGATTATGGGGCGAACGAGCTGGGGATATAGCTACTCGGCTTGGTATCAACGTTAGTATATACCTACTTAATACATTATGTATTATACCTATATACTTATAAATGTAGATGGGTAAATTGTATGTGTGTAAAGGAGGAGGTGGAGGCACGTGTGTATATGTGATGTGGATTGTTGTGTGTATATGGTTTGTATGCTGCTAAACCATGCGTGGAGAAAAATTAATGTTTCTGGCACGTGTGTGTCTATGTGTGTGTTTGTGTGTACATCTTTTCACCCTGTATTTTGCGATCAATTGTGGTAACAGTCAAAAAATATTGTATTGTATGTGAATGCGTACTTTCTCTTTTTGTTGAAAGATCGTGAGAAAAAAAAAATATTTTGGAGATATTTAAGGGGTTGATTTTTACTGATGAAAAAATATTTGGATTGAATATTGAGAAATTGTAATAAAATGAAAATTCGACGATTCTTTATTATTTATACCTGTGGAAATCCGCGATTGGATAATTCTTTTATTTTTCTTCATATAAAAATGTTTATCTAATGTTTTGTCATAATATGTTTTTCTTATATTTGAAAATCAATTATTCCCGATATAAATACATATAAATCTTCATATTATATAAATCTATGTACACACGTGTGTGGCAAAACGCACAAGTACAAAGTCAAACAGAAAACCATCATACAAAAACACCGATCACAAAGCATATAGATTTGAAAAGCGAGCGAGAGAATAAAAAAAAAAGAAAAAAGAATCTCTCTCTTCTAAGAGCATCTATATTTCTTTCACTGTGTATGAAATAATCGAAAAACCCAAGAGGGGTATATATTTCCCCCTATCCCCCCCCCCCCCAAAAAAAGTAAATCATCAGGGACTATACACTACAATGTATATAATACATATAAACATCTCTTTATAAATATATCTCATTTTTCCCCCCTCTCACTATAATATTATATTTCTTTTTCTTTATATCCCAACCAGGTAAACTTTTTAGAAACTAAACTGGGCGTCGCATTTACGCTTGCTGAACTCGAGGAGTCAATGAGAAAGCACAGGCCACAAGCGGTCTTTGTCGTTCATTCGGAATCATCGACTGGTTTGAAACAGCCGCTCGAGGGTGTCGGCGAGATCGTACACAGGTATATAAGAATAAGTACCTGATATAGCCAACCAATTGCTCTTTATACTCATACTTTACTTGCGCTCTCTTTCCTTTAATCGTATACCTATATATACTGCGCGCAAATTCTCTCAATCGAACATCCCGATCACGTATAACTTGAGCGCAGTATAAGGTGAACGTATATAGAAGAAGAAGGAATAGGAGGAGGACAATGGAGTTCCCAATTGCGTCCGGCGTTATATGTACATACATACATGTTCTATCTCTGTTTTCCGGCAGGTACGGCAGCTTACTGATCGTCGACACGGTTGCATCGCTCGGTGCTGAGCCGTTCTTTGCCGATGCTTGGGGCGTCGACGTCGTCTATACTGGCAGTCAGAAGGTCCTTGGTGCTCCACCCGGAATTACACCAATAAGCTTTAGTCTTCTTGCAGAGTAAGTATAATATATACCATACCTTATCTTGTGATTGTAGTTGTGTATGTGATGGTTTCTATATTTGATGGATCTATATAGAGAAAGATGTCAAGAATTTGTATATAATGGGAGGAGCTTGAAAGTAACGATTAAGTCGTCTTAACTTTATATGCTATTGCGAAAAATTGATGATGAATAGAATTTGATAGTTGCGGTTGTATACAATGGGTAATAACAGTTTGGGAGAATAATGTTTTCACACTATGTATTTATAATTATATTGATTACTGTTATTGTTAAATTTTTTAAATAATTTTTAAAAAAATAAATAAAAAAAATTACAAGTACCTATATACTTAATAGAGTTGTAGTCTTTGACAAAACGTTACAATAATATCAGCAAGACTAATCAGGGATGAACTCACAATAAGAGAAAGCGAGACAAATAGGCTTTCACTACATATCAATCGTAATGCATGGAACATGATGAAAATCATTCAATTCCCATTTCAACAACATTGTAAAATTCAAACTCTACCCTAAAAAAAAAAAGTCTTACCATATACATATAGTCATCGATCTTACACACACACGTATGGTATTACATATATACCGCAGCAGCAACAACAAAGCGCAAAGAGCCTAACATAATATATATAAGTACGAGCAAGTTAAATCGGATCGTCTTCATGCAAATCTCACAATTACCAAAGACTCGTACCGCCACTATATGCTGCGCTGATGTTGCTGTTGCTGCGTGGAATATCAATTCCGCGGGGCCAGGGTCTCGCGACTTACGAGGGAGACTTAAAGGGGTCTGAAGGGGGAATCCCCAACGACTTTACGAAGCTCGCCGCGCGCGTGAGTCACGCGGAGAGAGAGAGAGAGTGGCTTTATCTTGTACGAGTCACGCCGATTCACAACTATTCGCTTCTAAAGTTATACCATACATATATGCTATACTTTGCTGTTCCTTTGATAATACATATACCTCTATACGTGTGACTGTGTAGTTGGCTTTTCGTACTTATGTGCAAGTTTGTTGTTCCATCTCTCTTGCATACGGAAAATCGGTAGGCCGGATTTAGTGCAAAATTCGAATTTAAAAACAGAGACGAGGTATTTTATTTGTAATAACAATACAATTAAATTGATAAATGTTTTAATTGTTAATTTCCAGACAAAAAATACTATCACGAAAAACGCCAGTGCCTGTGTATTACTGGGACATAAGTTTACTTGGTCGTTATTGGGATTGTTTCGATGGTCTGCCACGTATCTATCATCATACGATAAGCGCAACTTTGGTTTACGGATTACGCGAAGCTCTAGCTCAGCTGGCTGAGGAGGGTCTAGTTGCATCCTGGACACGACACGCCACTGTCAATGCCAAATTTCACGAGGGACTTGCTAGACGAGGATATAATTTTTTGGTTGAAAGGCCGGAACATCGATTGCATACTGTAACAGCGATTTTGCTACCAAAGGATGTTGATACTGTTCAGGCTGTACAATATGCTATGAGCAGGTATATATAAATTAATTATTATTTATTGTTTATAATATTAAAATTGATTTTTAATGAGCTCGAATTAATTATTCGTGGAATTTTTTTCTTTTTTTTATAAACTTTTTGGTATGCATGTATTGTTTTAATAGAGTGTAATTTGTATGCGAACTGTTAACGTCTTTGCACGCTTATTTTAGCCATGGCGAACTATGTACATATGTACATACGTTCAATGACGTGGGTATGGTCTGTGAATTATTTGCACGTACGCGATTGTAATGCGAAAAAATATTAGCAGGCTGAATAATACAGCCTTTATTAGAGAGCGATATTTGATCGTTGACTGTTGAATGCTTTTCATAAAAAATATAACTTTATAATTTTTCTTAGATGTGCATTTACTTTGCTTTTTTTTTAAATTAACATTATTTTTTGCAGATATAACGTTGAGATCAGTGGCGGTCTGGGACCAACCGCAGGAAAAATTTTACGTATTGGTTTGATGGGAGTAAACGCGACATCAGGACACGTAGATTTAGTCTTACGTGCACTCGATGAAGCGATAAAATTCTCAAAAGCTCAACCTCAATCACAATTGTAATAGTTCCTATAATTATAAAAATTTTAATGTTCCAAGAATGTAACTCGTAGACTATGAATTCCGGATACGCTTTGATTGATAGTGATTAGTTTTGTTGCTTTAACGCTTATATTTTCAATTAGTCATTATATTTTTTAATTTATTTGAATTATAGTTAAGAATATGTTTTCAAAGTTTTTAATGTTAAGGTTCTTTAAGAAAAAATTATTTTCTTATCACAATTAAATGAATTTTAGGAAGATTTTATTTTTTTTCTAATTAATTTAATAATTAGATGTATAAATTTATTTTGTAATTTGATATTATTAATATTTATCAATTAAATTCTAACTTTTTTCAAAGTTACCTCATTATTTTTTAAACATACTTTAAATAGCTTTATGTCTATTACCAAATATTGAATTGAAACAAGTCATTGAATATATCTATTTACTATGTATTAAAAAAAAAAATTTAAATAAATAGTGTATAACAAATTTGATTTTTACATTTTTTTTTTTTGTATTTTCAACCATATTTACTACAAGCTTCCTTTCCTTCTACAGACAATTTAATAAACAATTTAACAATCATCTCTGTTGCACATGAAAAAGGAAAAGAGTAATAAAAATAAGTAAACTCACAATAAGCAAATAATAATTGTATTGATCTAACTTTAAAAAAAAAGAATTCTTTAAGAACTTTTTGATTAGATAACAAACTGATAAAAATAGAATGATTAAAAATAAGAAATCAAAGTTTTTATAATGGGTCACAAATTAACTATAAAATTATAATCAAAATATATTTTATTCAAAAATAAATTATTTTATTTTTTATGATTATAATTTGAAAACTATGCACACAAATAAAGTTATATTTACAATATTAGCTTTCATGACTCATGCTACAATTTGAGCTAAATTTGCTTTGTAACATTCTAAACTACACAAGGGAATTCCAGTTCTTGAACAAGAATATCTTTTTAGATTAGAACACGATGACATTCCACACATAACAGATTTTGGTACTTCTTTACTAAAAAATAAATTACTTTTTATTAATTTGTTTCCTAAAATAAATTATAGATTGTTAAATAATTTAATTTTTCTTACACATTAGACATTGTTAGAGGAAATGGTTCTCCAGGAGGAAAAGAAATTGTTTTGCCTACTGCAGTTATTTTATATGTTATAAGTGGAACTTGGCGTTTACTACTTGCTTTGCTTTTTGTAACTACTTTTGATGTTTTTGATTCTTGTTTTTTTAACAGCCTTTCCATTGTTTTTCTCTGTGAGAATATAAAAAAAAAATTAATACAAAATTGAATTATAGACTTAAATGAAAATATAGTTTCCTACCTTATCCTTTTCTCTTTTTTCATCAGCAAGTTGTTTGCGCTTCAGCGACTTCAAGGCAGCTTTCTGAATAGCTTCAGCAGTCATAACTTTTTCTTTATATCCAGTAGGCAAAGACATTAATTGTTCCATACCAGAGTTGGGCTCTGTATCAGTCTTTCTTTCAAACATTGCTCTTTGCCTAGCAGTCATCAATTTTGGATCTTTAGGTTTGATCTTTTTTAATTCATCATCTACCTATAATTTAAAGAATTCAAATAATGTGAAGAAAAATAAAAAATAATATAAAGTATATACCTCTTCCAATTTCCCAGATTCAATAGCATCAAGCCATCTTTCTTCTTCACTGCTTGTAGCACTGTCTTTACCCTTATTAGCTTTTATGATTTTTTTTTTCACAGAAGCTTTTGGCGAAAGGCTGTTACTTGTACTAGGTACACTTGAATTTGATATCCTAAATATTTTTTCTTTTGCTTTATCTGAACTGCTATAACAGTTAATATTACATTACATGAAAAAATAGAAATTTATACAAATATAATGAAGTGATTTACCTTTTATCGTCTTCTTTTTTTATTCGAACTTTAAAAGTTTTTTTAAGTTCTGTATCTCCTGATATATCTACATAACTCTCTTCTTCCAGAGATAGCTTTTTCCTTTTATGCTTTTTATGTTTATGCTTTTTGTGCCTCTTTTGAGGTGTTGAATTCATACTTAATTCTACAACATTATTGATTGTTTAATACATAATTGTATTAAAAAAATGTTTATAAACGTATAAGGATTAGCAAATATATTTACCAATGTTAACTTCTTCGTTAGAACTATCATCTTTTGGTTTACCCATTTTGTAAATTCGATAATTTAATATTCTAAACTGCTATGCTATTTGGAGGTTAGCTTTAGCAGGCGGTGTTTTGATCTATTTGAATTATGAAGCCATAATTCATTTATAATTTTTTTTACTTATTTTTTTTTACATTTTACATTTTTTTAATTTTTTTTTTTTATTTTGTACCTTTTTGAATGTCCTTATTTTAAAAACTTTGAGAAAAAATCTGATTTTTACAGGAAATTAAAACCACACGATCCCCTTTCCCCTTGTGAACGGCGTCTTCACCCATCACGCTACAATTGTAGTATACCTACTTACTATACCGTAGTATACCTGCACGTTTATTCAAATTATTGGTTTCACTTCCAAAGTTCCAAAGAAGACAACGAAAAAGAAGGCGCGTATGAAATAATTTGCAATTTGCAATTTTGATACAGTATTCAAGGTTTTATCATTAAATAAATTAAATTGCATTTTTAGAATATAAATATTAACTGGTTGTAAATTTTTGTAAGTACTAATTCTATGGAAGGGCTTTCAGCCCACTTACAAGCAATAAAATAAAGATATTGTTTATATATCTACAACAATTGCAATGCAAACATTTTCTAGATGTATTATAGGTATAGTTGATTTGGATGGTCTCATTTTATTAAAGAAAGGAACAATACAAAATTTATATATCATATTCTTTTATTATAAATAATAATAATATCACATAAAATTGTGAATTTAACGCAACACCATAAATATCGATGTTTTTACATTTTCAGTTTGGCACTTTTTCATAAATAAATTATACAAATTTATATTACAGTGTAATTATCTTATAAAACTAAATATTAAGCAAAAATCATTTACATCAAAATTATGGTACACTTACCAAATTGTTCATCATTAAATAATAAATATTTTATGCTATAATATTTATAAAGTAATATAAAATTCATAAACAACTTTTTCACAGATAGATTTATCGTTTAATAATTTACTTAAATCTAGACTCATAATTACTTTCATAAAAACTATTTACAATAAACGACATTTTATTATATTTTTCGAAGTATTAGACGAATTATTTTCACGAGAATCGTTGATATCGTTGTGTATAGCACACGATACAAGAAAAATTTTAAAAAATTAAAACAATGTTTGCATTTTTTCATTCACATAAACTACACCTTCCTCAAACATAAACAACAATTACAACAATTTTTATTAACGAATTATTATTTACTGATATTATGTAGTTACTTAAATAATAAAAGCTTGCGCTGTATCCTGCAAAATAGTAACAATATTATTCAATTAATGTTTGAAAATTATTCAAACTTTTTTAATTGTGAATTTTTTATTTATACTTTATGCTAGAAAATATCTAATAAAGTCTGACTTTATATAATATTTTTTTTTAAATGAAGCATTTTAAAATTTTTGTAACTACTTGTACTTATTATTTTAAATTTTCAGTTTCTCTTAATATTTAGCTTGTCATGAGTCACATTGTTATGAGATATAAACATATTTTACAGTATTCAACGGGAAAGACAGATAAGATGGCTTTATTTATAGATAACGCCAACACCAATCCGGACGATAACATTTTTGCTCACGAGGAAAAAGTGCAGAAAGTCATCATCACTGATGCTCTCAATCAGGTGCATCTAATTGAATATGAGAATGCGACGAAATATTCTTTAATAGTCATTTCAGTAACTGAGTGCCACTGGCACACAACATGTATATCGTGTAGATACATGGAATGGTGTTGAATTAGTGTCTTTATCTACTATCCCTTCTTATTTGAAATGCGAAAATTCTGAGATACGCAACTTTTGAACAAGACAATATAAACATTTTTATCGAACGTATATATTACACGCAAATTTTGTTGATGTATAAAGATTGATTTACACGTCAACATTTGATTATCATCTTTGTGTAAAAATAAAAAGAAAAAAAGAAAATATTTGCGTCTATTTGAACTCTGTGTATCGTTAGTTTTGTTTGATGTCAAATATAGATTAATAACATGTATTTTTTTGTATATCGAAACATTTAAAATTTACTATATTTAATACTAATTATTGAAGTATGGTATAAACTCTATAATTATCTCTAGTTAACTTTAGATATTTACAGAAATATCTAATAAAAAAATTTTACAATTCAAAAAATACGTTTTTACATTATCAATTGCAGTAGTAATATAATTTTTAGAGAAAATAAGTTGTTTTTTAAATTTAGCCAAATACATAATAATTATCCTTTAACAGAATTTAAGTATCGACTATGTCTTGAGTACTGGTTTAAACCCTACACCTTCCTTTCCTCACCTCCGCAAGCCGCCACGTTTCCGTATTAGTAGCCTTAGATGCAACCGCTTGGCATCAAAAGGCACTAAATCATTCAGCTGGTGTTCTTGGAATTTAAAATATAATAAAGATCCTTAGCTTGAACGTCATACATCTAGCCAGAAGATGTCTGGTCGAAGATCATGTTCAGCAGTTCAAAAATCATGTTCGGGCTACGTTCCAGCCAACCTTAACTACCGTAACAGATCTGTCTCTAACACGGTAATGAAGTTTAGAGTGGAGAAAACAAAATTCAACATTTAGAAGAATTTATTTAAATGTATTATGTATTAAGTCACAAAACTAACACAGTAATGAAGT
>JAPYZE010004831.1:0-10017 GCA_030522805.1 Leptomastidea abnormis | reverse complement strand
GAGAGAGAGAGAGAGAGAGAGAGAGAGAGAGAGAGAGCACACAGCGTTTATCGGTCCGCTAGTCAGCGCTCGTGAAACGCAATTTATGCCCCGGCACTTTCCTCCGACAGCAAGCGAGCATGGATTCTCTCTCTCTTTCTCTTTTGCTTGTGTGCTGAATTAACGGCGAGTGCACGCGAGAGAAAGAGAGTCTCTCTTTCTCTGGTCTGCTTGTGGCTAGCTAGTGTGCGCCTTTTTACGTGACATCTATTGTGTTAGGTATATAGCAGAAGGGGGAGAAGGGAAGGAATGAAGGTAAAGCAAGCCACAATATATATACCTGTATGTATACGGATGGAAAATATGCATTTCTTTAGGATATTAAATTAACGACGCATGTATATAGGTACAGCATAAAAGGAAGTTTTACCTTCTCTCTCTCTCTCTCTTTGAATTATTAATGCAAGCTTAATTGAGCGGAAAAATATAAAGTGGTATACTGATATTATAAAGTTTATAAGGTGATTAATTAAAATAAGAATAAGTAAGAAAAGAAGAAAGAATAAGTATGTATATGTAAAAAGCATTTGTTACGCTATGTGTTTAATAATCACTTAAACGCGCTGCTAAAGAAAAACTATTAGTAGTAGGATACATGCTTGGGTTTTTTAGACTGGAAATTTCTATAAGGCTAGTGCTCTTTAGTATCTAATTTACGATGAGATTATGAATTTTCTCGAGAAATAAGTTTCAAATTTTTTATTTTACATGTATTCTGAATAATATGTGATGAATACGACTTTTTGAATTGTAAATTATCTATGTAACACGATAAATATATATTACGTCATATTTTTTGAAATAATGAGACTGAATAATTTGACAAAAATTCCTCTGGAGATATAAATTACGAAAAAAGAAAAGAGAGAAAAGGTGGTAAAAAAAAGGATAGCCAGATGAAACAATCGCGCGCTATACATAAATTTTAAGTTCATTAAGTTGGAATGAAATATGTCAGTTAGCACACTATTTTTAAGAGAATCAAGAGTAGGTATATATGTGGTATACAGTAGCAGCAGTAGCAAGCATAGAAATTTATATAAAAATGCATTGCAGAAGAGAACACATTTATTACGCGCGACAAACACAACGAGAGTGCTCGTTTTAATTAAAAAAGTGAGAAAATAAAAAAAAATATAAAATAATACACTGCAGCACATTTTAGCTGCTTTAACAAAGGCATTATTTCCAAAAAAGGGGTAAAAAAAACGTTTCTCACTGAAATTTTTTTGGAATCTCAACAAGCCGTCGAACAACAATATACTAAAGTAGCCTATAGCGAAAAGGTAAGAATTACCGGATTGCACGTGGAATTTCGCGCAGCAAACAAAGCATCGCCACTAAGATAAAAAGAAAAAAAAGTCGAGAGAGGCGATAAAGAGTCATAAAAAAAAGAAGGATTTTCGATGCTAAAAGGAAGGCGTAATATAAAAAAAGAAAAGGATAGGTACGCCGACTTATCTTTAACGTCCATATAGCAAAGCCGTTTCTGGAACGACCAACGCGCGACAATGGCAATTGTCATTCGGTCCAACGATGCGCGCAAGCGCATTTTTATTTCGTAATTGCCCGTCGCAAAAGAAAAATAAAGAGAAAAAGAGAAAGAACTTGCACGTTTTATTTTGCAACAATGCACTCTCGCGCGCCCGAGTCGTTTTTATTCCCTCCTCCTCCTCCCTCTGCTCACCTGTCCTCTTGGTCGTAGTCCTTATTTTTTTTTCTTTTTTTCTCTGTCTATATCTCAGTCCAAGCGCAAGCGTTATGAGAATGGAGGTTCGAACGCGCAATTTGCGTATTGCAGAAGAAGAAGAAGAATAAGAGATAGCGGAGTTTTGTTTCGTAATTGAGAGATTTTGCGTTCTTTGTGTCCCTCTTGTGCCATCTAATATAAACTCCTTTCTATCTGTATATAACAATATATAGTGGGTGCACGAGAAAGCTGCATTAAATTTAAATTGTGTAATTAAATTTTGAGACGATAGAGAGAATAGAGCATATACATAGTATACGAGAGTTTGCATAAATGTGTCGTATGCTGGTTTTATATATTTTACAATATCTCAGGAAATAGTAGAGGTGGTTTTATCTTATGATGAATGTTAAATGAGAAATTGTATTTCAATTAAATTATGACGGTTTGTAAGGATAAGAAAGATATTTTAGTTTTTCTTTTATATGCAAGAGATTAATAAATTATGATTGACGTTTGTAGGATTTATTTGAAATTATTTTAATACTCTTGAATGTGTATACTTTACGATCAATTTTAATTTACAATCTTTGCATGCTTGGTAGTTTATTTTAGTACAAATTAAATTTAAGAGACGAAATATGAAAATATCTCTTTGAAAAAATGAAGTTTTAAAATGTAGGTACTTTAATTTAAATAAAATTTATGACACAAAAATGATCATTTTAAATTAATTTATGACATATCTTTTTAAAAATTTTTCAAGTCAATCTTTTAATAATATTCTATATTAAAAAATTCAAATCTTTCAAAAACTTTTAAAAAAATATCTTAAATGTAAAAAAAATCATAATTCCAGAATAATTTCTACCTTCCTTTTTGCACATACATACATATATAGTTAAGCCAGTCTTTCAACTTTCCCTTGCGTAGCACAAGCAAAAAAAAAAAAAAAAAATATCGCGAAAAGTATAAATCTGCGCAAGAACCCAAGTTACCTAACGCTTGAAATAAAATCGCAAAAAAAAAGAAAAAAAAAAGCCAGATCCCATTAGTCAAATCACTTTGAACAATCCAGCTGTCAGATTCTCCAACCCATTCCTCACATACCCACACAACCAAACTCCGGTTAATAGATTTTGCGCAATCCAAAAGAAAGAAAGAAAAAAAAAGAATCTCCGAAAGTCCGAATCTCGAACGACCGATCGAAGCGAGTAAAAGATCTTCCCCATCCTCTTTCTTTTTCGTTCCAATCGTTCGTGTCCGGCACGCAGACCAGAACCGAGGGGACTTATACAATGTAGGTCAGGGCAACGGAGATTCGCAAAACGTATACTTGTATATATATCAACAAGTGGGCGCGCAAAAGATCGTGTAATCTTGTAATGAGAACTCGCGGTTGTCGTTTCTCTCTCCCCTCACCCTTTCCAACTCCTTCCTCTATAGTTGCATGAGCTTGAAACGAGAGAGAGAGAAAGAGTAAGAAAGCCTTTGACACGGTTTCGCGCGCGATCGGGTTTCTTTACGATCTCTCTTCTACTCCTGCTTTTAAATTTCGTATATCTGAGCCTCATTTAATCACGATGACCGTACGTGAATAAATGTATACGTATGTGTTTCAAGGAACAGTTTTATTTTTCATTTTTATTGTCATTGTTTGTTACCACTGAATTTTGATGTATCAATGAAATTTTATTTATTTGAAATTTAATTTTTACGATTTGTTTATTAATTACGATGAAAGAGATATGAGTTGTACAATAAATATACAGATGTTTTTTAAGTAATAATTTCTCACAGTATATGTAGTGACTAATAAAATTAATTAATTAAAATATTAAAAATAGAAAGTCAATTCAAATTTTATGCTATAAAAAATATGAATATTTACGAAAAATTATTATTCGTTTAAAAATCACATTTAAAGCATGCATTTCATGGAAAATTAATCGTGTCAAACGAAGGCCACCTTAAATGAAATTGCAGTTATGAAAGTTAATTAACATCATTAATGACGTAAGAATATCAGTTGATCAATTGGACAGTATCAATCCTCCAAGATCTTCAAGCAATCATTCCTTTACTTTTTTTTTTAATATTTTTTTTTCTCAACTTTATGAGAACGCATTACGAAAAATCTGAACGACGAAATCGTGAATAAGTGTCATAAAAAAGACGAGAAGGCGAAATTTACGCATAAAAAAAAGGGAAGGAGAAACTTTTCCCTCATTCTTATATATTTTTTTTTAAAGCTCATTATGTAAAGCACGCGGAGTTAATAAACCCCTGTTGAGTAGAAGTCATAGAAATATAAATGAGAGAGCGAGAGAGAGAAAGAGAGAGCTCTTAAAACAAGTTTAAGTAGCGTTTATTACTACGTAATAAAGAAATCGCCACGTTCTTTTCTAAATATCGTCTTTTACAGCTTGTAACAGGGTGAACGACGAAGAAGAGAGGATATAAATCTTTCTCTTTCTCTCCCAAGAGTCACTAGAACACAAAAAAACCTGCAAATTGAGATAACATCAAGGGAACCATGAAAAACGAGCTAGGGCAATTTATTTTTTTCTTTTTTTTTTCTTTTACTCTGTCTAAATTAACCCAGAGTAAAGGTTCTTTTTGAGGGTTGCGCTACAAGTGTACAAAGTACAACGAAATTAGCTTCTGCTTTTAACATTTTTTTTCTTTCTCTCAAGCAAATGTGTATTCCTGCATTTTAATCGACGTACACACACACACAATTTTTCTAGGTGTAAAAAACGAGCCACTTTTAACACGTTGTATAACAAATTCAATTTTAACCACGCACACCCTTCTCAATAAAACCGACAGACAATATTCCATTTGAATAGAAATTATTCTCACGAACTCGCTGGATTATAAATTCGGTATTACACACACATACACACACAAACCCTAGTCTCAAAGGATTCTCAATATGATTATCGCGAGCCACAGAAGCTGTAACAAGGCAAAAAGCTCACATCGATGGTAAATCGATGAGACTTCCAAAAAGATCGAACGATCTATCCTCTCCGAGACAAAAGAAGCCTATGAGGTTAACTTCACAATGAGAATGTTATAGATAGGTGGGTGGGAGGTTATTCGAAAAGGATTAAGAGAGAAAGAGAGAGAGTGCAGGATAAAAGAACAAATTCGAGATGAATTTCGAGTATTCGCGGTGGCAGGGTAAGAGCGCGAGGGCAAGTAAAATCGAGTTAACACGGCTCGACGGCTTCAAAGCTTCATTTGCGATTCAGCATTACAAAGACGAATAGGTTCTCCTCTTTCTCTCTCGCGAGTTACAAAGTGAAGGAGAAGGAAGAATGGGAGCTTGTTGAGGACCGCTTGAGAGAGCTGTTGTGGCACCCCCCATAGAGGTGCGGTATAGTCAAGAGAGAGGTAGAATCGCGAGAATAACAGGTACTTACTTACTTACTTTACCATTCACTTCACCCAAAATTTTGATGAAAATATATATATGAGTGCACTCGAAAGTGAAAGACTACGATCTTGTTGTATGTTAAGCGTCATACAAAAACTACGAAAGGACCAAAAGTGTCGGAGATAAACAAGATTACAAATGAGAGAGAATGAGTGAGTAATACTTTTGCTTGTTATTAGCATCTCATTCGATGAGAATTGACTAACTCTACTCCCAGTAGGAGTGATAATTGTGAACACAATTATTGTATACCTGCTTATTATTATTATTATGGCAACATGGTTATCGAAGCAATTACTATATTTTTTTTTATACAAGTACGTAGAAAAAAGAAAACTTATATGAAAAAATAAGTAGGGAGTATATGTATCATTATATTTGTACCTCCTGTGGTTATCTCACTTGAGAAACAAGGAAATATACTGCTGTCGTATGTGTTATATGAGGTGGTGGTAGTGGGAGAAAAGCATTTATAGTCTGGTTGTCTTATAAGGATACGTTTATTACGACCGCAGGGAGCATAAATATGTCCAACTGTGTATTTCGTGTGTGAAGCAAAAAACAAGTGAATATATAGATATATGACTGTGGAAGGAATGTATATATACCTGAGACACTGGTAATGAGACTCACCGGTAGCTTAATGACACGTGGTCATACATATATGAGACGAGAGCGTCAACATAAAACGAGAAAATGGTGGTAGTTAAAGTATACATATAAAGAAAGAAGAGGGGGAGTCAGAATTAAGGTCTTATTTTTTTTGTCTCAACGCCGAAAAGTTAAGTCGTATATATAATACCGCACTCTTTTTATCTTACAATTACGTTGACTCTTGTCGCGGTACGTATTTGAAAGTTAATTGCCCTTGCTTGGGTTGCTCGCCTTTGTCTCTGTACTGGATTAATCAACAAGGAGAAAAGATACACCTTGGTATATCTATATATCTCAACGATGATGGCATTTTGGTCTTTTTCTTTATCCTGTGATGCTTAATACTATACTACTGTCCGACCCTTTTGGTAACCGAGCGTAACGAAATACACGTCCGACTGTGAATTTCCCCTTTTCGACCTTGAATTTTATGATGCTGGATTTCACACCTTTGATGTTGATCGTGCGGAACTTTATACTGAATGAGCACTTCCTTCTTCTTACTGTGGTTTGTGTTATGTTGCGAGATTTGGGATATGAGACAGATATTGTTTTTTGGAGTATTAAAGTATTTGATTAATTGGTTTTTACAAAATGAATGATCGTCAAGGTTTGTAATTAATCTTTAAAAAAAAAAAAGAATAAATTAATAAATTAAAAATAGGCTGTAATTCTGACGATTACATAAAAATGTGTACGATAGTTTCACAGACTACTCATAATAATATCACAAAAATATATAATTTTAAAAAATTCTTAATAATAGCTACTTAAAATAAACGATTAGAATCTCATGTTTAAAAAAAACCTACACATGAAAAATTCATAGATCTTCCAATAAATTACTCCCAACACCCTAAACCTAAATATAATTTCATGGCACATCCCAAAACGACCCAAATATATTTCGTCTATATCCTCCCACTAGGAGACTAGATCAAACAAAACAAAGACATAAAAAAAAGAGACAACCCATCAACCACGTAAATCGAAACTCAAGCACAACCTCTCTAACCCTGCTTGCACTCATTCGCTACATACGATCATAAAAAACTCAATTCATCATCTCGTCACGACATAATACGCTTCCGTTATATCTTCACTCCACCCCCCTTTACCCAATCCTGTATACCACATCCCAATTTTCTAAGATATATCCCCCCTATATACACCCCAGCCATACATACACCCTCGTAAATTTAATCGCAACAGGACATCGAGAAACGATGAGAACTTGATGATTTCCCCCTCCTCTATATTATATCTCGATCGAAAACTAGGAAACAAGCGTTACCAAAACTATACGAAACTGAGGATATAGTATAAGTTAAATTGTCAAGGGATGTGTCTATATATTTGTACACTATATACACACAGTAAGTTTCCGCGAGAAAAAAAATCCCATCCAAACGCAGCGCGTCCAAGCGTCTGAGATAAAAAAAAATTCAGTCGTAACAGGGACCAGAGAGAGAGAGAGAGAGAGAGAGAGTTGGAGAGTCAAGCGTGAACTCGACTTTTCCAGCTCGCGCGTTATACTTCGTCGGCAGGGTCACACACAGTATAGAGGCAGGGTTAGAGGTATAGGTAGGCCTCAAAGGTATAGGGTGAAGGGGAGAAAAGTAACGTATGTGTGGAAGGTATATAGAGGGTAAAACTCGTCGTCGAGAATGACGGCTGCTGCTGCTGCTTCTACTCCTAAGCTAATCCCATTGTAAGGGGGGTCATAATTGGATCTATCCACCTCTCTTCTAACGCGCGCGTTCACGTCGCGGTAACGCGTATACCAACCAAACAACCCTTCTTTCTCTTAACAACGCGCGAATTCTCTAACCATTCTCGCCTACGTAATTCTCTCTCTCTCTTTTACGTCTGGAAAGGAAAGGGGTAAAGCTTCCGTTCTCTCTCCCTTACAAACGTGTTGTGTGTATGTATGTATGTATGTACGGGAGTTGCATAGCCGCGAGGATCGTGCGCAATTTGAATTACACGAGTGCGTTGGCGTTGGTGTGGCCTAGCGAGTTCATTTGTCAGTTCACGTTAGTCGACTGTTGTTGCTGTTACTGCTGCTGCTGTGAATAATTTACAAGCGGATGATTCTTGCTTCGTAGACTTGTGTGTACTGTGACGTAACTTTGTGGTCCTAAGGGGGATTACTATAATCCTTTTTTCTTTCTTTTTTTTCAAAGTTTTTAACTTGTCGGGTCGATGAACATTGGAAGCTATGAAAGTGATGAGTGGGCAGTCGTGTATTATTGCTTTTGTTAAGAATCAATGATCTCTGTGTCTGGTAAAATATTAGAAGATTTTTTTAATTTGAACTGAGAATATAAAAATTTATTACGTGTAAGTGATTTTAATTTTGGAAATGGATTTTTTAACATGCTCGTGTGAATTTACTGTGCAGTGTTTGTTTTATAATCTGATTTAGTAGCTTGAAGTTAGACATTTGATCATGAACTTGACTTTGTACATAAACTTTTAATAAAACTTTTGAAAATAGCCATTAAAAATTCTTGTAGAAAGTTAATGAACTGTGCTAAAAGTTAGAAACGCTTTTACTCTACTTTTTAATTTCAAAACAATGGATTAGTGAAAACTACGTGCAATATCTATAAATAGTAATTAAATATATAAAAATAACTAATGTAAATAAGAGTAAACTATTAATTTCTAAATTTTCACATTTTTTCTATCTGCTTTTTAAATTCTTGTTTTAACCCTCTATCTATAAAATATTTGTTTGCACCTTGCCTCTTTGATGTAAGGGAGCTGTTTTCGTCTTTGGATGATATACACAATTTCGTTTCTCGTTTCATAGTCATTCACCTTTATATTATACATAAAGTTCAATTGTTCAATGTATTTTTATTTCTCAGGTTCAAAGATAGGATCGTCTGCAATCGTACTGATGAGCCCAACAGGCGATCCAAGGCAAAACGACTTATTTTCATTTCTTTTTTTCTTATTTTTTTAAATAATAATTTAGCTTGTACACCCATTAGAGTCTTATGAATTAATATATTTTACATCTGCGAGCATTAGCGTCTTTTCTTATTCTATATAACTTTTTTTTTATGAATAAAGGAAAATCCAAAAAAAATTTAAGAGTAACCTGGAAGTAACTTTTTTTATGAAACAATAGTTATTTCGATAAAAAATGTTGTTTTAATTACAGTACAAAACTTGATACTCACTTTATTGCAAATATCATTAAACATGGTTCAAAACTTTGACTCACCTGAAACAAAAAAAATAATTATTTATAAATAAATGTTCTTATAACAAGGAAATTTCATATATTTTCATATAATTATAATTTTTAAAAATTTTTCAACAATTTTATTTCAAGAAAAAAAAAATGTAGCACCTATAACTGCAAGTACTTTCATCGCTAACTATCTTTCATCATCTTTGACGAGCAGGTCACACACAAATCCTCACCGGAAATAAATCACATCTCCACCGTTTACCTCCGGATACATCTTTTTTGTTCCGTATCTTATTTTACTCACACTAACCCCCAACTAAAGAAGTATTTTTACAACCAGTACTAAATTTTCCCAGACTACACGTCACCTCATGCCAATATATAACCCCTGCTTTAGTTATAGTGCAATTCTCCACTTAGAAGCCCAAGTAATAGAGAGACATAAATGGGAGCACAAGACAACGTAACCTCGTTGAGTCCACGTACATCGTTCTATTATTAATCGGCCGAACGGTCAGGTAAGCGAGCGAAACGCAGCGATAAATAATTTTCCCTTTGACATGGTAATTAGCGGTTGGAGTAGTAGACAATAGGTCTCGAATGAAAGGGTGGTGGATGATGTTGAGAATAAAGAGAAAAGCTCGCTTGCTCGCCCCTGGGCCTATAAGTTTGTCCGTAGCTCAACTAGCGGAGAAATAAGACGATTATCGTTAGTTATTTGAGAGAGAGGAAAGGCTACAGCAGTAGGAGTCTCTTGTATCTCCCGAAGGCTTTGTAAACCCAATGGCTTCAACTCGGTCTAATATTCTCCCTTCTTCTTCTTCTTCTTCTCTTCGTAATAGAGTTATCAATAAGCTATACTCACCCACCGTGTTTGCTGCTGGTATCGTATTTTTGAAAAGTTAAGTAATTGTACGCGCGATATATTCGCAAGGGAAATATATATATATATATATATATATATATATATATATATATATA
>JAPYZE010004830.1:0-15585 GCA_030522805.1 Leptomastidea abnormis | reverse complement strand
TGAGACTTTGCTACGTTTGATGATGGGAATGGTTGAAGGGGAAAAAAAATTGTAAGATGAAAGGATGGAAAATAAGGGGAAGACTAAGTAGAAAAAAAAGGGCCTGATGTTAGAGAGATGAGGTTGAGAGTGTAATTACTGATAGGATGTAAGCTACAAAGTTTGACTATGATTTGTTAGAAAATAATTAATTTTGGGTAATTAAATGTACAAAAATATAAAAATTGTAATTAGGAAGAATATTTGAATTAAAGCTTTAGATCAGAAAAAAACAGAAATTGAAAAAGGTTGTTCGATAATTCAATACAAATCAATCCTCTTATTCAGTAACGATTACAATCATTAACTATATACGTATCTTCCTTCGTATCAAACGTAAAAATCGGCTTACTTTAACAATTGGACTTAATACCTTCCCAACTCCCATACATACATATATATCTACATAATGAATATGACATAAGGTCCAAGTAAAGTCCAAGCTCAGACTGTCCTTTCATTTCCCTTTAGTTAGCATATCTACTCAATTCGCAAGTCTTACCAAGTACTCTATATATGTATAAATCTACCAGTCATAGTAAGTAGAAACCAAGTCGGAAATTATACACGCAAGCCACTTGTCTTTTCACATAATACTATCAGAAAATACAGTCCTTTTATTTTCCTTTCCTTTTCTTCTCTCACAAAATCAATATCGACATCAGTTGGTTGGTTGATTATTATCGCATGCTTCTAGACATATACTCGGTGTACTGTCTGCGGTAGAGCACAAACTTCGATGCCATCATTAGCCACGAGAAGCAGTAGAGGAGAGCCAGACTATGCAGGACTGCATCAATGACAAAGAAGCCAATGTCTTCGATCGAAGCATGCAGCAATATTCTGTTGTGTATGTCTGTGTGTATGTGTGTAGGTAAGGTTTGGGTTATGGAGAGCTTGCGTTCATAATACGAGTATACGATAACTTGTTTAGTTAGCGCCGATACGGAGTCGATAATTCTGGAGCCATCTGCTCTGTATAGCGTGTACGCGTACACGCCTTAGCTCTCTATCTCTTCTCTGGATCCTATGCTTTCGAGATAGTATGGAAATAGAGAAAGAGAGAGAGTGAGAGTCTGGAGGAATGTTTAAGGGGGTAATGTGCACAGCTGCAGCTATATTGCAATGGATTCTGTGTGGAAAGCATCGTTTGGTTTGCAATTTAATGTCTTTAGAGTGCTAAATTTGTGAGCTTTAATGGAGATTGTTGTTGTTGTTGTTTTGTGTGTTTTTAAATTTAAAATGAAAAATATGAAGAAAAAAAGTTTGAAATTGAGCTTGCAAGCTCTTCAAATTTTTGTTGAATGTAAATATTGCTATTTTCAAGTTGCGCTTGATTTCATGTTTTGAAAAGTCATTTTACGTGACTGGTTTTATTAAGCTTTGCCAAATTTCATCGTATCTGCGCCAAATAACGTTACGCGATATTAAATTTTACTACTCTTACGAAGAGCTTTACAGTTACACCAAAATACACCTTTTTCAAAAAATATTGATATAAACAATTGCCCAAAAATTGTTCTACAAAATTTTCGAATATTTTTAATTTTCCAATAACTTCAACCACTGGTGTTCATAGTTACTGCCTCATCAACATTAATTTTGTAACTAACGAAAAAAAAAAAAAATGTCAAGCATCCAGCTCTCACCAGCTTGTCTAATGCAGGTATAGTTCTAAATCCAACAACGGCTAAGCTCAGCAGTCTGATAACCGAGATGACAGCTAACATAGCCACGGGTACAACAACAACAACAACACGATGTGGCCAGCCGATAAATTTCGTCCTGCATGTCGTGGAATTCAAAACGGGACGCCATCCAAAGGTGTATAGGCTTGACAGGCAAGCTGAGGGAAAGGAGTAAGAGAGAGAGAGAGAGATAGAAAGATAGATATCTGTGTATAACGTCATGGGTCATGCTCCATTAAGCTTATGAATATAAACGCAGACCTCTCGAGTTTCACTGCAAGAGTATAAATGAAAACCAGACCAGTGTCGGTCTGTTACTACTGCAAGCTTGAAGCCTAATCCTCTTTCTCCAAAAGAGAACGCGACTAGCTGAGCACATACATATAACGTGTATACATACATTAATGCAGCATAATGAGCGAGTCTTTTGGTCGGCTGATAAGCAGTGAGTTCGTCTAGGCTCGTCGACGTAAATGACTTTCTCTTTTGCGCATGCGCGTATGGTTGGCCAAAGCATGGAAGGATAATTAGCGACAGCACCAAGCAGACTTTGGTGGTAAAGAGAGAAGGAGAGAGAGAGTGAGTGAGATAGAGAGAGCTTGTTGGCTAACTTGGTGAGCTTACGGATTATTCAAATTTTTGTGGGAAACATAGTGGCAGCAGCAGTAGCAGCTCTCGGCAACGCCCTTTTTACCTTTGTGTACCAGACTGTGGTGTGTGCGAGGTCGTTAAGTCGTTAATGTTTTGCTGTATTGTAAAGCTTACTTTATTGCTATACTGTTGGATATATTTAAAATGTCAAATTTATTGTGGTTACGGAAACGATTGAGAAATTTGTAAGCTTGAAAATTTTTGTAAAAAATGTTTTAGATTTTTCTTTTTTAATTTGATAAGTTATTTGTTAGAAGATGTATAAAAATTGATGTAAATTTAAATTTCTTATTATTTTAAGCTTTTATTGTTTGAATATTTTAAATAAAGCTTAATTTAAGAATTTAATTTATGCTATGTAAATTTGTTCTACGAAGAATTAAATTGTTATTTTGTAGTTAAGATTAAATTGATAAATTTTTATTATCATAAATACTGTGCATTAAATGTTCTCGAATGTTATTATAAAATAAACAATTACAGTTATTTTATTTTTGAAAATTTTAATAAAACAACTATTTTAATTAACTTGCAAAACATTTAATTAATTTTTTTAATTTTCCAGCAATCATATTTTTAAAAATAAAACAATAAACAAACACCTTTATTCTTTTTTATTCTTTCTAATTCAACAATTTTAAATTTAATTCAACACATAATTAACCTTTTAATTCAATACTCTTGATTCCCACAGCTAAAATACCACTACACTCCCACATATCATTACACCATCATACAGACCATACACATACTGCTAAAAGAGAAAACGCTCGCTTTTAACAACCGCAAATTTCTTCAAGCCCGCAAGCTCTTTCCCTTCACGTTTACAAAAGAAAGCTCTGAAACGAAAGCAGCTCAAACGAGTGCAATTTAAACGCTTACGTATGAGTGGACCTATGATATCAAGCGAAACGAGTTAATAAACGAGTGAGCTTTACCACCTTTTTTGCTGCACCAGCTGTCAATTACAAAACTCTCACGTATGAATTTCTACAGCTGCATAAAATGCGTTGAATATTCTCTCCATATGCTGGAGAGAATTTTTTATGGGTGCGACCGATTAGTGTTTCATTTTTTTCTTTTTTTAAATAGAGCTTTTTTTGCTGGTTTTTATAATAAAATTTAGTGCTGCACTTGTGGTAATTTTAAGGTGTAACAGACAATTTGTGGTTGATTATGAGAGAAATATCATAGGCGATGATTTCATGAATACGAAATTTTTTAATTAATACTTTTTGTTATTATCGAAGCGACGACTTTTTGTTACCTTCTGGTATGATAATGTTTTAATAAAATAACATTCTATTTTCCTCGTTTATGTTAACTTCAATTGAGATAGTGATCTTAAAAGTGGAGTAACATGTTATTCAATTGCTTCTCTTATTCTAAAACATGTTATTAAGTTGACTTGATACATATTTCATTGTCACTTATTATGATTAGAAAAAAAAAGTTAATGTATTTTGTTATAAAAATGACATTGACATATGTTGAACATCTAAATATTTGCTTCTTCTCCTAATATGTCAATTTTTTTTGCAAAAAAAAAAATTAATGTCAGTCACAGTACTAATAAAACAAAAAACTTAATTTACATAGTCAACCAGAATAAAACATTGAGAAGTGCAATATAAGGCTTTACTTAATTCACATTTTTTTCCCAACTAAGCATCATTCACTTTATCAGTCTAAATAAAGCTCTAACACATTAAGAAAAAGCTCTAGCAAGATTCAAATTTTCTACGTAATTCGACGTCGATCCCAAAGCTCTCGAGAATGCAAAAGCTGTTAAAAGTCGGCAGCCAAATGGCTAGCCAGTAAAACGATATTGACAGCGCAGTTCGAAATCCTCTTTAACGTAAGAAAAGAGGATTTTCAAGACGAGTTCAATGGTAGAAAAACAGAGCTTTGGGCCCAAGTAAAAGGGACGTGTAACCAAATGAGATATGTACGTCTGCTTTTTCATTATAATTGTCTTATCCCGATGCAGCTTAGTTTTTGCATGAATGCGAGCTTTTATGCTTGGAGCTTGCGTGTGGAATTACAAACGGGAATTCCGCAAGCACGTAGATATCCTTTTTTCGTATTAGATATAATAACGCATTGTAAGCTTTATTAAAAAATATCTTGGTACCAAAGTATATAAGTAAGATACACGCACATACAATTTTATACTTTTATTTTTTTCTAGTAAGTTAAACTTTGAAGCTGTAAAAAAATCGATAGACAAAATTCTATTTTACCCACATCTTGACAACCTTGCAAGCTCGTAAACAGAATTTTCACATGACACATAAGCTTTTCACCTATACTCTCTAGCAATTTTCTAACGTATTTGTGTCATACGTACGGTACTTTGAGGCCTTTCGTAAAAGGTTCGACTACAGTTCGGCTTTATTAATTCGATGCTCGAGAGAAAGGTAGAAAGAGAAATAGAGCAAAAAGCTTACTGCATGTATGCGAGCTTTCGGGGGGGAAACGATAGTTCGACCTGACACGCAAGCCGACATTTATTGCGTTAGTTCGTTGAAGTTTGGGACGCTTTGCGGAGAAAACTAGAGTAAAAAAAAATTGTCGGGAAAGAGAGAGAGAAATGCCGTTCTACGAGTATAGAAGGACAGCCGGACGAGAGAACGTTGTCTCATTCGTTCTAACTATATTCCTCTCTTTTTCTTGCTTTTCTCTATACTATATTCGCTATCTCGTTATATACTTCGTTCTTAGCGTCGCCTGACTTTGTTAAGGAGTTTTACGAGCTTAATTAAATCGCGCCTAATTTAGTTTTCTTATTTTTTCTTTTTTTTTTCTTTCTCTTCTTATACGCTTGTGTTAAGACTCGTTCGTGCTGTTATTAAGTGCGAGAGTCAATAAACTCGACGTAGTTGGATTAAGTAAGAGGAAGGAGAAGGAAAAAAAAAGGAAAGGAAGCTTTCAATGAGCGAGAAGAGAAAAGCTGAGCAATCACGACTGCTTAAATTGACTGAATACCATAGTTTATGAAATTTTGCGGAATTATAATGCTTGATTATGTATTTCTTTTTTTTTAAGGATGAAACTGTAAAATAGATTTTTTTCGCTTTTTACTTCCTCTTAAATTTTTGAAAATTTATATATTGTTACGTACACTGTAATTTATAACTATCGATTATTTTTATAAAGAATATCTTTTTCAATCTTTTTTTTTCTTATGACGCATATCAACCGAAACTTTATACTTCCTCCATACAGATATTATATCCATCACAAAAAAAAAATAAAAAATAAAAAAAAAGTTAAAGTATAAAAGCATTTCCGAGTGACGCATTAAAACAACGACGAACTCTCTTTTTCTCAGTTTTCTTCCCAAAACAAATAATAAATATCAGACGCATCCGTTAGTACAGCAAGTACACACGTACGTACATATATACATATAGCTCCAAGAAAAATCCGCGAAAATTTTTCCAAGAATCGGTATAGAGAAGAGAAGACGTTTGAAATTGATGTTTATAAAAGTTATGGCAGTGTCGAGACAGTACAACTTATCTATACTACACCTACGTACATACATACGTACGCGCTTGAAAGCATAGCCGCGTATACACACACAATTGACACGTGACACTTTTCGGGTAGGAGGATAGAGAAGAAAGAGAATAAAGGCCTCTACTATACCATATAAACACACAGCTGCATTTCTCTCGCATCACGAAGCTACTCGTTCGTTTCTTTTCTGCTCTTGTTTACGTGCGATGCTTTTGTATTTTTTTTTCTTTTTGAAAAAAAAAGAGGCAGAGAAAAAGCTCGATCACGCGCGAAGGAGAATAAAGAGAGAGAGAAAAAATAAGAGGAGAGATGTTGGAGAAATAAAATGGTGCGATCAGCATTATTATGCTGCTTCGATATATTTGTGTATCGACTGGGTGACCTCGAGGAGGTGAAATAAAAAGATGATGTTCAGGTGGATGTTATTTTCTTTTATGTGTATGAATATATTTATTATGATAATTAATTAAAAGTTTTTTCATTTTAAATTCACTTTAACATTTAAATATATTTATTATTACTTTTTGTTATTATTTGTACAAATAATTAATGGCAATGATTTTTTTTTCTGTTACAGTATGTGATCGTTTTGCAAGCGGTGTCAATTCAATGATCGGTGCCGTGAATCCGGACTCATTTGACATCCTGCATTCGTATAGCAATGCTTTTCAGATGCCATTCGTCACGCCTTGGTTTCCGGAAAAGGTAAGACATTTGTTTTTAACAAGATTATCATGATACTAGATTTTAGTTAAATGATTGATGGTTTTTGATTCTTTTTTTGGAATAAATTTACATTTTTATTTTATTTAGGTATCCATATTTAATAGATGGTTTTTTATAATTAAAATTTTAAACGCATTTGAAGGAGAAAAGTTTTATTGAATTGATATTTTTTTAGCACTTTTTTTGTCTTTCTCGTTGTTTTATTTATTTTGAAAGCATAAAATTGTCTGATAACTGCAATGTTTACTGACAAATAAAATTTTATCAATTTTTTAAAAATTATTACCATGTCATTAGTACGGCTTTAGTCATACGTTACTTTGCAAGAATATCATTTTATATTATTTTAAATGAAAATATTTTCCTATTGTTTAAATAACATAAAACATTGATTTTATGGTGATAACTAATAATGTAAATTTCGAATTGTAGTTATTTCTATCACGTAATTAGATAATAAGATAACTCTCGTATCCTGCATTTTATTATGATGCAATAATATACTAGTATTGCTAATGTATTTATAATGACGACTATTTTTATGATTAAAGGTGATTTCTAGAAATACATTGTTAATAAATGATTTAAAACTTTTGTTTTCAAGATATATAAAATTAAAAAATGATATAAATGCACGAAAAATTACTTTGTTTCATATAGGAAAAAAATATTATTTTATTAATAATTAAAATATTACTTTTTATATTTAACTTTAAAATTCGTAAAATCAATCGTTCACTTTTACAATAGAATCATATTATATTATATTCGCAGTATAACATAAAATTTTCCCATCAATTGCATCACTATAAAAATCTAATCGTCCAAATAACAATACAAAGAAATAATTTTTCTCGGACCATACTAAGAAACTCCAAGGCAAACTAAAACCGTTTCTTCAAGTGAATAACATATTAAGAAAAAAATCCATATTTTAATATAGCTGATTCATAACGTATTCGTTTTTACGATCAGGGTCTAGTACAAAGCCACAAACAACAGCTGTTTACAGTTAAAATAAAACTTGAAAAGAAATTATAATAGTCAACGATGTCGCTACGATAAGTCATTATACAATCTTAATATTTGTTGGATTGCTTTTCCATAATTCGGTCTTATTACATTGCGAGCAGCTATTAAAACGTTTGGATTTTCTCTTACAAGGAAAATGTTAATTTTCAATTGCTTTAATGGCATTTTAAAGATAAACATTAAAAGAAACGTTAAAAAAATTTGCATTTTATCAGATACGCTTGCAACTTTATGAAAACGGAATTCTGATGTGGGTGTGCTATTTTGTGCAAACTCGTTGAAAATTTAAGAAATTAAAAAAACACGTTAACTTCGTTATTAAAATGGTCTTTTATTCTTCTTTTATTTTATGCATTTTGCAGATAGATTTTGAGATTGAGATGATAAATTGAAAAATTTGTTTTTTTTTTGTTCGTAAGAACTTGGATATTTAAAAGCAATTATTTTAAATTAAATTACTTTTTAATTAGTTTTAATTTGAAATTAACTGAAAATCAGAATTACAAATTTGAAGTGTGATATTTTAGATTAAGAAAATTTTGAATAAGATTAAAGCGTTTGCTTATTCGTAGGTTTTGACACCGTCATCTGGTACTGACTTTGCCATAAGCATGCGGCCAGATTATCATCAAGCCATCATCGACACAGTACGTTATTATGGCTGGAGCAAGATAATCTATCTCTACGATTCTCATGATGGTAAGTTTGTTTTTTTTGTCTTTATTTAATTATTAAAAATAAAATTAATTATTATTAAATTATGTTTACGATAATTTGTTCTATATAAATTAATTTTAGCTATATTTGTAAAATGAAAATTTCAATTATACGTTGTTATTTTGTTTAATAAGTACGTTATTTGGTTATTAAACCAATAACAGTTTTAATTAAATCTAAACGGTGAATGAAAGTAATAACTGCTAAGTCTAAACAATATTCATAAATGTATGCTTTATACGTGTAATTGTGCTTATAAAAGCTTAATGTATAAAGTCATTTAATATAATTCGTTATACTTTACAACAAGTAGATTATGAATGTACTGGACCCCCCCCCCCTTCCTTTTACAATACTCAAGAGGAGCTTACGAGAGACACTGATGCTTCTCTTAATCCCATCGCTTTTCACGTTTTATAACTTTTATTATTGCGGTCTTCTCGGAGGACCTCCTCCCACCTCCCTTCCCCACTTCTTTTTACGACAGACATTATTGAGCCATTGGTGTGTATAGGGGAAATTTAAGCTTATATATCCTGAAAGTGGCTTATTTTGTGCTTTTTCGTACATTAATTTTAAACGAACGTTAAACTTGGGGTAGTCGAGGATTTTGAAATGATAATTTTAAGAGATTGGACATCTATCATTTATGATACATTTCCTGTCCTGTTTTCAGTATAAAAAAAAAGTAAATAAATAAAAAATGTGAATCAAAAAATGAAAAAAAAAAAAAATCAAACATTTTACGACATTGCTAGCTTTTGAAAACTTGAAACTAACTGATGTATTTCAATTCAAATAAAACAAAAAAATAAAATACATCTGTAAAAGTTATCAAAAGTTTTTTTTTTTATTTTTTTATACACAAACTTTTCCCAAAAGTTCAATAAAATAACAACAACAAAAAATCCAATATTTTCAACCCAATACAATTAAAAATAAAATAAATCCTTTTAAAAATCATTTCTATTTACAAATTTATCAAATCCATCCTCAACTTAGAGATTTCTCTTTCCATCCTTTTTATATATAAACCTTCTAACGAATCCTTAGTCGAAAAGAGAAGCATTTCAAAAATCTCTTTTTCCCAACGTAAAATTCGTACGAAAAATTCAACGTTGGAAAAATCAGTGCTCTCTCTCTCTCTTTTCCTAGCATTCCAAAGAGTAAACACGTCTCCAAGGAACCCGAATTCCTTCATCCCTTCTTTCTCTCTTTTTCTCTCCCCGCATCACTGGCCACACTACCGCATCTCTCGTTCCTTTTACAACCTCACTCTCTCTCCATCCTTTAGCCTTTCCTTCTTCTAAGTCTTTTACAAAACTCCCACTCGGCCTTTTCCTTCATCTCTTTACTCCTTCAACCTCTCTCATCTTTTTCTTCCTTTTTTTTTTGCTTTCTTTTATCGCGCTAGCTTCTATTCGTTGGCCCCCTATGCGCACTATTGCGTCGTATAGCTTTAGTAGTGGTCTCGTGCGACCAACTAAAAGAAAAAGAAGGAGAAAAAAAAAAAAAAAAAAAAAAAAAAAAAAAAAAAAAAAAAAAAAAAAAAAAATGAGTAGCCAGAGTAGAACGCTGTGAGCCCCTTTGGACTCTCTCAAACGATTATTGCATACTAAAGCTACGAATAGAGAGAAGCAAGAGAGAAAGATAGAAAGAAAGAGAGAGGTGCTTTCTGCTACAGTTTTATATTCCCAAAGGCCTGATGATGATGATGCGGTATGTGTATGTGTGTGGTAAAAATTTCGTTATAAAATAACCACTTAGATTGGAACGTGAATTTTTTATTGGATTGTGTTTGGGGTTGGGGGGTGGGTTTTTTTTTTTTTTTTTTTTTGGTATATCGCGATATGACCAAAAGATGTATAGAGATATAGAATGTATCGCAATAGAATCGATTATTTTGTGAGCTTGAATATACTGGGGAAAATTTCATTTCCGAATGTCAGACTTTGTGTGTCAGATATATATCGTTTCTCTGTATATATCGCTATATGTTTCTCTGTATGGCCTAGTTTTGAGCTTGTGGTTTTGTTAAGAATTGCGTCCTTCTCACTATAAAACCGCATGAGAATTCGTACTGTATATATATAAAGTAAAATGTATGTGTCGTGTTATGCGGTGAGCTCGTTAATTTTTACTATACCCAGTATAGCCGAAAGTCTTGGATGAAGATTTGAAAAGTTTCGTTGATGAATTTTTGAAAAATGCCGCACTGCGCGTGACCGTAGATATATATAAAATCAAGTGACTTTTTTCCTCTTTTTCTTTTTTTTTTTAAATTTGGAAAATTGTGGTTTTTCTGTGAAGAGTCAAACATGTTTTTAGTTTTATTTTTTATTTTTCATTACCTTAAAAGTATACTGGATTTTGTTCGCGAAATACACCTGACATTTAACTTCTTTTTTTTTTTTAAAGGCATTATTTTGCAAAATATGCCCGGATGATACTTTAAATGGTAATATTTATAGACAAAATAGTCGTTTTATGTCAAAGTTGTAGTAGGTACCAGCATAATATTTTTTTGCATTACAGTACTGAAAAAATGTACATATGAAACTTTTACGTGTCATCGTATATATTTATTTTTTTTTTTTCAATATCAGAATATTTTATACATCGCATTAACCACATATACTAAACGACCTCATTTCTCATACATTATGAAAAAAATAAGAAAAGAAAATGAAAATGAAAGAAGTTTTTCCTCCCCGAAAAAATTACAAGGTTTCGTTCCGTTAGTACCCGAAGTTAAAGAAAAGCCAGCAAGTATATATAAGAAAAGAAAATGAAAGCTCTTTTCCTTTTCCAGAATCCGCATATATAATAAAGGTATATAGACCAAAAGCCGCGAAACATTTCATACTAGAAAAAGGAAAAAAAGGGAAAGAGATTAACGAGTCCCTCTTTATGAAAATCCTTCTCTCTCTCTCTCTCTCTCTTTCCCTACTACTGCCTGATTTATCGAATAATAACGTCGTAGCGGTAGAGCAACGATATAACGTCGAGCAAGCTATTAATTCCCTCGCTCTCTCTCTCTCTCTCTCTTTCAGCGAGTCAAAAAATCACCGCCTAGACGACGACAACCCAATATATACACATACATATATACTGAAACAGCTTTCAAAATGTCCACGCGTATACACACAAATACCCTATGACAAAGTGATCTTTCGAGCTTGCAAGCTCTTTCTCTCTCTCTCTCTAGACTCGCTTGAATGTGGGGACAAATAATCGTCGGTCCTTCCGGTGCTCCAAATGAGAAAATAGCTACGTCCATTAATATGAATCAGAGTGAGAGCATACGTTGACGAGTTGCGGACTTGTGGAATCATCAAGCTTGACAATCGTTGAGAATTTAGGTGACTTTACGTTAAAAAAAAAAAAAAGCCTACATATACTATACATACATATAGACTATGTCAAAATTTTACATTGAGTAAATCTTTTTATTTTTTTTTTATGTGTTTCATTTTGTAACTTCCTCTTTTTTCTCTTTTTTAAAATTTCACAAATTATATATACATACCTCGTATAGCGATTATTTCGTACGACCTATACGTTGGTACTCTTTTTATCCCTACTCCTCTCGTTCTTTCCGAACAATTTGCCTAAATGGAATTTTTTCGAAAGTGCACTTTTCATGTGCGACGTTTTTACAGCTTGAGTATAAATTAGAAGTTTGTTTTCACGAGGGTAAAGGAGAGGGGTAAGAGGGGGGGGGGAGGAAGTAGAGGTCGAAAGATGCGGGATGTAGTAATGTACGAGACTGTTTATGGCCCTCTCTCTTTCTCTTTCTCTCGTGTAGCCCGTGGCTTTTCATATTTCATCTTAAGTAAATAGAGCGCATGTTTTGAATATACGACCATCTCTTTTCCTCTTTCTCTATCTAACGTTCGAGTACTTCTACCGTCTTGTACATATATATATATATACCTGGGGATGTTATTGAAAACGTCATTTGACTCGTGTTTTACTGAGACCACGAAAACCAACTGAATAGATTCTACTGTAAGATATGCCTGTACTTATTTCTGAAAATTTGTTATCGCATGTTCGAGGATATATATTTTCATGGCTGGTTTGGCGATAGAATCAAGTTGATATAATATTGAAGAAAATTTTTTTGGGATTTAAAGTGGATTAAAATGTTGTATTTTTTTTTTTTTTTTTTTTGATTGCGTGGAATTTATTGCATGCGATTGTGAATGATACGATACCTTATTTTCTATATTACGATAGCTTAGGTATGCATAATTTAAAATGTCAAGAATAATAAAATTTTTTAAAACGCATGCCATTGAACAGAAATAAAACACAACATTATTATCTGCGCATTAAAAAACAAAATATTTCAAATGCTCATGAGTCTTTCTTAATCTGCCACTACTTGACATAATTCAAATCATGGAATCAACTGATTTTTATTGCAAAAACAGATAATATTCATTAAATAAAAAAATCTTATTTTACACTTCTAAGCCATCGTGAAACTATGAATAAATTGAACACTAATGAATGAACTGCTCAGCCTTCGTGTGATAAGTTATGATTTTGGTCTTAATACTAAAGACTTTAATGTTCGATTAATAAAAAAGTAAATGGACAGAAATGACTAAGATTTCATTTAAATTAATCACACCTTATTGGATAATTACGTATTGCATTTTCCGAAAGATTTATTTATTATTAGAATTTTAAATTAGTTATATGAAAAAAAAAAGAAGAAACACTAATGCGATTAGTGACGTAATTAGTTCTGACTATCTTAATTAATAGCATCTGATAATCTTTTATTAAAAAATTAAGATAATTCTAGGAACAAAAATTATTTATTTATTTATTTATTTTTATTAACTTTTAAAGCCCAATTATTTATAATTTATATAGCTTAAGCCTAAACTAATAATTATATGCCTATTTTATATAATTATATAAATAAAATAATCATTAACTTTAATAATTACAGCATAATAAAACTTAACTCAAACGCACATTAATTACTAAATATTTAAGAATCATTTGTTCTCAAGCTTGTGAACTGCGTGAATAAGATAAGAAGACACATTAATCGAAACAAAAGAAAAATGCAAATAATCATAGAGAAAAAGGAAACGGATTAAATTAAAAAGATGATTTTACGCGTTTGTTACGTATTTTATGCTCATGAATACAACGGAAAAGTTGGTCATTCTGTTAAATTCCATAATATAAGGATTCTTTGGATATTTTATTATCTTTACTTTACATGGTCAAGACGTTTTTTCTTGATGACGTATTTTACATTTTCTCGCTAGAGCCATATTTTCAGCAAGTAATTTATTTTTTCCCTAATACAAATTTTACGATGAAGTTTATGATCTCATAGATTGTTTTGTATTGTACAAAAAGATTATTAACTCATATCCTTATAAAATTTATTTTTTTTCTGTCTCAAATATAACACTTACAACTTACAAGTAGAGCCACTAATACTTAAATAAAAAAATGAACAAAAAAAGTGAAAATTATCAAATCATATAATAACTAAAATCACAATTAAACTTAGTTTCTCACATATATTTGCAAATATATTTCAAACATACAATTTATACCCGACTAACCACGAATAGCAAGTTCACACAATTCAACTATTCCTATATACATACCAACTACCTCTTTATCTCTATCTCACTTTCCTTTCCTCTCATCTCTACCCTTTCTTTCAACCCTATATCTTCCTCTAGTCATCCTGCCCATTCATGCCTGCTACAACTCGGGCTTTACGTTAACGACGGAAACTGGACCTTATAGATATATATATATATATATACATATATCGTAGGGTACTAAGGTCTCACCGATTGTGTAGCAGATCACGAAAGTTTCACTTCAAGCGAATCTAGACGCTTAGTAGCGTTAGACTCACTCTCTTATACTCATAGATGTTTAATCACCGTTAAATACCCAAGGCTTTCTCCTCCCCCCCTCCCTTTTCTCGTGTCTAACCGTGTGATTAATCGTGCTAGGGAATTGTTCTTTTTTTGCTATTGAGATATATGTATGGTTAGATGGTTAGATTTGCAAGATTAGTGTGTTTTATTCGTGACTGAATGTCACGAGATTATTATCTTGTGGGTGTATGTATGTTATTCTGTTTTATTTATTTTTTTTTTTAATGTGTGTTTGATATCGCGTGATTATAATTATGAATTCATTCAATTTTATGAAAAACTCACAGTTTTCCTTAATACAATTAGATTCGTTTATAATAATTCTGTATAATTAATAGAAGTATTTTTTTTTTTTTTAACAGTATAGTTAATAATTATAATATCTTGTGTTTGTCAATTTTTATACTATATGTAAATGACAAAAAAAAAAAGATGTTACCTTATAATTAAAGCTTTAAAAAGCACATGATGAAATCAAGGTAAAGAAATAATAAAAAAAAGATATCACCATATAATAAGTTTACTCATACTGTCGTTGTTTTATAAATGATAAATTAACCTTCGTGTCAATCAATAAAATTCAACTGACCAGTTTATAATTAACAAACAACAAAATAATCCAAAACATATAGGTATATATTTACTCGGAGCATATCTTACCTTCAAAATCTCACAAAATAAAGAGAAGAAAAAAAAAATTTTGACACCCAGTGGACTACGTCACACGTACGCTCGTTTAATTAACGTCAGTGGACTTGCTATGACAAGGTATGATTAATCGATGCACTTTCTAAGAGCGAACTTTGGTCATGACGAGGACGTTCGTTTTTTTTTTTGTGTATGTGTGGGTATACTGTTATTACATGCTCGTTATTCGAGAAACTGAGGATGTAGTAGTAAAAAAGTTGGATGTATATGAGAATTGAGTAGAAAGACAAAATAATTCTTGTATTAAGTAGTTACAGACGAGTACATACAGACGCGATTTTTTTCTATTTTGTCTTATACTTTTTTTCTAATCGTTTTAATGAAGTGAGGTAAAAATGTAATCTATATGTTTAGTATTTAAATGAATATTAATTAATTATCATAATTGATTAATATGTTAATGGATTAATTTATTTTGGAATAAATTAATTTGTGCATTAATAACGAATGGAATCGAGATTATAGTAAATGTAATCTGAGAGTTTGCTTAAATTAGCTTTTATCACAGATTGATTAGTGTTTGGCTCACCGCTACCATATTATATGTGTACGTGTATATATATATA